>PVJN01029420.1:0-26503 GCA_004026805.1 Lasiurus borealis | reverse complement strand
TTTTAAAAATTGATTACTTCTACTCACATTTACCTCAATGCTCAAAACTGTTTTAGGCACTAACTGAGGCTGTCTGCACATTAGTCTAGATCCCTTTCTCTCACCTCTTTCACCTCCTCTCCCTCACTCACTTACTTCAAGTTGGCTGGTAATTTTGCTACCATGTGATATGATTGCTTTCACTCTTTTTCATGGTTTCCATTTATATTTAAAATAACACAAAGTAATTTCTAATGTACCGCTAGACTAATTGTAATTCAATTTATCCAGAATCAGAAGTAAAAATAGAGCAATTTTTGTAAGCAGCTCATAGATCTTAATAGTGGCACCAATAATTTGACCTAACAGTTTATACAAATTATCACAACAATCTGCAAATCTGGGAAGAGGAAATATTTTAAGAATAGACAGGATTTAATCTTCCCTTTACATATTTTCACCAAACAGAAGATTTTCTAAATTAGATAGCTCATATTTTTACTAAAATAGTTTTTCAGAGTATCTTTTTCAAGTGCTTTAAAGATTCTAAATAAAAAAATGGATGAAACAATTAGTTATGGAATCAATATACTTAAATTTTACTTTTACAATTAAAGACTTAACATTTATGATAAATAATATACACATCAGTTACTAGTATGTATTAGGTGGGGAATAATGTTTAAGTGATATAAATAATCTAAAAATTAAAAATGTCTAAATAGGTACTGAAATTAATATAAGGAAAGAGCAACTTTAATTAATAGACATAGTTTTTTTCTATTATTTGGGTGTTATTGATGTTTAATTTTGAAGATAAATATTTTAATGTGTTTTATTTTGGAGTATTAGATTATCTAGAAATGATATACATGGTTGCTTATTTAAAATGTTTTAATAAAAAATGGACAATGATGTACACAGCAATAAACTATAAAAATATATATTCAATGGCTGCTTTAAAATGATGTATTCATTTGATCTCTTGACATTTAGAATAAAGTTTGGTAGATGAACTCATAATATGTATTTATTCTTTTACTTATTCATGAAAAGTGTTTACATACACCAGATTTCTTTTAAAAAATGCAAGTTGTGAAATAAATCAGACCCAGATCTCTGTTATTCAAAATTAAAATTAAATATATATATAAACTCTGTTTTAGCACTTTCTTAATATAATCACTTTGTTCTTGTATCTCCCATTTCTGCCATTTGCATTCATCTCAATGCTTAGGTCTTGTTGGATGTGAAATAGAATTCTTAAAACTAGTTTGAAAAATATTGTGTTAGTGTTTTTATTTAATAAAGTAATAGCCATGTAAAAGATATAGAAAAGCACTGTGATCAAAATTGTTTATTCTCTCAACAACAGCAACAACAAAAAATACAAGTCAGCAAATAGATTTTTTGAACTGTGGATGACTGTTTCAGCTGTGGCTGAGGCAAAAGCTTTTTTTGTCAGTGAAATGGAGGTACTCAAGATAGACAACAATTGTAGCTACAAGATTTGTCGACTCTAATACACATAAAATAATAATGGAGGCAGTCATTGCTGAAGGCCTAGAGAAAGCAGAACAGTTGAGCCAAAACAGTAAAATAAAAAAGTTTCCCCCCCTTAAAAAAATTGGGAACCAACCAACCCACTGGATAAGAATATAAGGTTCATTTGGAAACAAAATGTGAAGCCCAGTAGTACTGGCCTAATGTCTAAGCAAAATTAAGAACAAAACACAACACACACACACACCAAAAAACAAAACACAAATTAAAACATAGCAAACATCTAAGTTAAGGAAAAAGAGAAGAAGAGAAAGATTTAAACATGAGTACAGCTCCTAAGGGCAAGGAATATTTCCACTAGAGACAACCTTTAGAGGAATTTAACATATAATTTAAAGGAATATATCTTGACAAACTAAGAACTGAAGACTTGTGGTTAGATTTAGTGAGCCCTTGTTCAATATTTGTTCAAAGAATAATACAAAATGTAGTATGTTCTGCAAGAAAAATATGCTTCAGATATTTAGACAATTGTTAATTCTATAAGTTGTAGCCTTATTTGTTGTAACTTTTTTTTTTGTTACATTGTAGCTTAGTAAATTACTAGATATTGTATGAGTGACTATTTTGTACTGTTGTTCAATCCAGGTAAAAATTATGGTTTTGGGATATTTGTCTTAGTAATAAAAATAGGAAGTGGGTTTAGAGTTTTTACATTTTTAACCTTTTCACATTAAATTTATATTCAATTCAATTTTTTAAAAGTCACAAAGAAAAATAACAATGAAGAAGTTCCCAAGTGAGTTCATCAGTTAAGTTTTATATTTTTCAAAATAACACTAGTTGTGTTTTTCTTCAATGTTTGCACTGAAACATTTCACTAAAAAATATTCACTGCCCAGGCAGCAAGGCTCAGTGATTGAGCATAAACCTATGAACCAGATTACAGTTCTACTCCCTGTCAGGGCACACACCTGGGTTACCGGCTCCATTCCCAATGCGGGGCATGCAGGAGGCAGCTAATCACTGTTTATCTCTCATCACTGATGTTTCTTTCTCTCTCCCTCTCCTTTCTTCTCTGAAATCAATAAAATATTTTTTAAATGTATTCACTAAAATTGTCTATAATTTCCATAAATTAAAAGGACTCCCTTATTTGCTGAGTAAAAGGGTGAATGAGGTGACCCTTGTGGCCTCATTTTTTTTCTTTATTTAAAATGAGTATTGAGTGACCTGGGTAAAGCTGTTAGGATAAAACTAGATGAAATAAGATTTTTTACTACATTCTGACTAATCTGAACACATAAGAATAGAGTTTAGAAAAATATTTTATCATTGAAATATTATTATTTTTTTCTAAACTGCTAGGTAAGCAGAGAAAGAAACACTCTCCTGGTCAGATTGGATCCCAACTTTTCATCTCAATCTTTAGAGGTCAAATTGGGGAAATGACTAGTAAAAAGCAGCCACAAACAAAAAGAAAGCAATACAAAAAACTCACAATCTTCATTAATACAGTCCTCTCCACAATGAACACATGGTCAATTAGAAGAAAAATGGACTGGAGAAATATTTTTATATAGTTTCCTACCAACCAACTAAGGATTTCAATATCTCAATAGCTTAGTGTTGTAGAAGTAGATGCAGAACAAAGTACCAGAACTTGCCATTTTGGGGGATCCAAGCTGGAAATGGTCCAAGTTTAGGGATATTCTTCTTAGAAAGTAGATGCACTTTTGTCTATGTTGTGTTATCTATTTTTAGAAAATTTAGCAGCATCCCTCAAAAGATGAGTCAATATACTTAAACAAACATATAAAAAGGCTGAACATAGGTTTAGCTTACCATTGTTTATGCCACCTCTATCCATTTCTTCAAATTACAGAAAAGCAAGAAGACATTATGATGTAATAGTCAAGGAGAAATCAGTTGAATTTGCTAGACCAAATAAAAGATAAGGGTATCCCCTATTAATAAAAATGTAGAAGAGGAGAAAATAAAAAAGTGAAACAAACTGTTAAAAATGAGTTGTGCAGTCTAGAAAAAAAATAAGTCAAGAAAAAGAAGATAGTATTACAAAACCATGAATTAAAAATGACAGTTTATAGAGAAGATAAACAATAGCAAGAAGCTATATATTTAAGGTATATATGTACAATATACACATGTACTTATACATGTGCACACAAATGTTTATCCACACATAGTGTATACACATACACTGCATATGTACAAACACACAATAAAATCAGTAATGTTGTACACACAATAAAATCAGTGGTAATGTTGTTCATTTCCTTTTCTTTTAGAGCAATTAATTGATTATTTAAAATTAAAACAGTATATAAACTGAACACAGTTACAAGTTCTTAAGGTTTTTTTATATTTGTTCTCTCAACCTTAGAGGAATCATTCTCCTACAGAGACAAAACTGTTGATTTTTTTCTTTTTAAATTAAGTAAAAGTGTCCCTCATCTGATCTGTGTAACAAGACACATGGCTATTACTAACTCCTTGTATAACATCTTATAGCTTTATCTGGCAGTTTTATCACCAGCTCAAAAATCTCCATGGGAGAGGTCACTAGCCTTGCTTGCATCTTTAGTTTTCTCACAGCTCATTAAACATGCACAGATTTGTTGTTGTTGTTGTTGTTGTTAATTCTCACTGGAGGATATTTTTCCATTGATTTTCAGAAAAACTGTAAGGGAGGGATGGAGGGAGAGAGAAACATTGACATGAGAGAGACACAAGAACTGGTTACCTCCCTTACACACCCCAACCAGGCTGGAGATCGAACCTGCAACCCAGGTACATGCCCTTGATCAGGAATGGAAACCATAACCCTTAAGTCTGTAGTCTGATGCTATACCATTGAACCACACCAGCCAGGGTGATTTTTCTTCTTGAATTTACATGCGCAACAATGGTCTCACCACAACCACATGCATGGGGAAGATTAGAGATATCAGACTTGTGAACTAGAACTGCAGACTGCCAAGCTTCTCAGGTTTCTACTATTACCTGAGTTTTCCACCTGCTGGGAATCATGTTACCAGTTAAATCCATCAAGGCTTTTAACTACAGTTTATCTTTTAATGCAACTAAATATACAAACCCAACATATCTTCTCCATTCCCCCTTTCCCCAGTCTTCTCTTGCCCTCTGCTTTTTTTAAAAAAATATATATATATCTTATTGATTTCTTACAGAGAGGAAGAGAGAGGGATAGAGAGTTGGAAACATCGATGAGAGAGAGACATCAATCAGCCTCCTCCTGCATGCCCCTACTGGGAATGTGCCCACAACCAGGATACATGCCCTTGACAGGAATTGAACCTGGAACCTTCCAGTCCGCAGGCCAGCACTCTATACACTGAGCCAAACCAGTTTCGGCATTGCCCTCTGCTTCTTGCTAACACTGCCACCTCCACACTTTCTCCCATTTGTTAGCCCTGTTCTCTAGAATCTATCATTTATTATAAACCTACACCTTAATCCTAAACCTCTGAACAGAATTTTCTCTGAACATAGTTGCCAATTTAACTTTGGCTCTCAGCATCAGCATACTAATCTCCCCTGCAGCTCTCCTAAAGGTAACATGGTTTTCTCCCACCCTCCTACTCTGCTGAGAACATTGGAGTCTGAGATGACATTGGCATCCTCCCAGTTTCCTAGTTCTAATTTCAGATGGTTTTTCTACTTCCCTCACATA
Source organism: Lasiurus borealis (assembly GCA_004026805.1). NCBI lineage: Eukaryota > Metazoa > Chordata > Mammalia > Chiroptera > Vespertilionidae > Lasiurus > Lasiurus borealis. Next base: position 21,306 of record PVJN01029420.1, on the reverse strand, counting down.
TAAGCACTTCCCTCCTGAGGTTCATGGCATCAGACTGCAGAATTTTCTGTCGCTACTTGAAACTTCTACAGAGTTCCCATTCATTTTTCACAATGGATGCTGGCATCTAACTCACATTGCTCTCTACTCACAGAACTTCAATCATCAGAATAAATGTGAACTATCCAGTGCTCTATAAGGAAAATTTTTTTACAGGCACCAATCAAGTTAACCCCCTCATCCTTATATCTTTTGGGAATCCCTGAGCTTCCCAAACTATCATATCTTTGTAAATTTAAAATCTAATGTATAATATTTGATCTCAGTTTAATGTATCCTCATCTTTTTCAATTCATATTCTAGGTTAAATCTCTTTGGTGTCACTGAAGTCTTCAGTTTCTCTAAGCCGGCTAACTTATATCCCTATCAGCTTTCTAACTAATACAGACATCAAGCTACAACTCAATTATTCTATTGTCACATATTCAATTGCTTTTTATTCTGTTCTTCCAAAACTTATTATAACCTCTTTCATTGGATCAATGTAGCCATTCAACACTTCTTATCTTATACCTGGGCTACTGTGTGAGAAAAGCACATGGTAAGAGGAACAGAGCCACTTCAAATTCAAAGTATTTACTCTTGGTTTGTCAATATTACTAACCAACAGTTTTACCTATTTATGATCACCTTCCTTTCCAATATTTTGCTGTAAGATTTTCTAAATATTCATCAATCTTTTCAAATCTCTTTTTTAGTCTCCTTCCACTAACAGGCCAGTGGTTTTCCTTTATATGGGACTGAAATAAATTAAATCATTATCATAATATTGCTATCAGTTTCAAGAATTTCTGATGATCCAAACATAAAGCATTTATAGCATGATTAACCCCGAGTCATCCCACATATATCGAACATTTAGATTGTAACAAATTACCAGTTTTAAAATTAACATTCATAATTAAGAAGAACATGCGTAAAGACAAAATACATTCAGAGACAGATTCCCAAGGATTATACCAGCTAAAATTATACCAGATCCTTATTGCTTTTGGATTTATTATTTGTAAATGTGCCTACTGACTAAAATGTATTGGTAAGCTCAAAATCAAAGTAGTGTTTTTATAATTCAAGGACAAATAGTGGGCAACAAACTTGGAGTTATCAGACATTCATGATGCAGTCAGGGAGGAGCACTGCCTTCTATTACAGCTTCTAAAACTGTTGACAGGTGTCCTTACTGTGGCCTTTTTAGTGCCTATTGTTTGTGTGCCTTTTGTTGGTTATTTCACTGTATAAAATGGCTCTCAATCAAAGTGCTGAAATATTATCTGGGATCCCCAAGCACAAAAAGCTTGTGATGTCATTTTCTTCCTGAGCAAATGCATATATAAGATAATCTCCCTTCATTCATGAGTTAGAGTATTGTAATTGAATTTAATTTCTATGAACAGCCAATATATAGTAAAGCCTCTTTATTTTTTTTAAATTTTTTATTAATGTATTACATGTGTACATATCACCCAGATAATGGATGGTAGACTACAAATTAGCAACTATTTTTTCTGACTCCAGAGATATGCTTTTAAGTTAAAATTCTAAGGATTTATTGATTTGCTTCTTTGTCTCTCTTATTCACTTGCAAGGCTTTCAACCTTCTTTGAAAACAAATGTGATTCAAATTCTTTAAAAGAATGTAAATAGTATTCTGAACTATATGAAGAGTTAGTAGAAAGTACAGAATTATTTTCCCATGGGACTTCCATTAGAGGACATCTCTTCTCCCACCCCACCCCCCATCCCTGCCACACACATACCTATTTAAAGAATACAATTTAACGTGTTATTTTTTAATAGTTCAGAAGATGTTTTTCCTTTATTCATTAATATATTACATATGTGTCCTTATTCCCTCATTGTTCCCCTCCCACCACTCAGGCACTCACCCCCTTGGTGTCTGTGTCCATTGGTTAGACTTGTATACAAGTCTTTGGTTTAATTTAATGTTTTTTAGTACCTACACAAAGTTGTGCAACCATCACCATAATCAGTATTAGAATTTTCATCCTCCTCCAAGGATTCCTATACCCATTAAGTATTATTTTTTATCAATAGTGTGATTATAGCAAATGCAATGTATATACTATACATAATTTTTTTAAAACCCATATACCTAAACAAAAAGTGAAAATACATGTAATACATCATATAGACAAAAGAGAAATATAATAATAAGCTTGTATCTCTCCAATTTTACCAATACCATTTATTGAAGAGACTGTCTTAACTCCATTGTATGTTCTTGCCTCCTTTCTCAAATATTAATTGAGCATAATGGCTTGGGTCGATATCTGGGTTCTCTGTTCTGTTCCATTGGCCTATATGTCTGTTCTTGTGCCAGTACCAGGCAGTTTTGAGAACAGTGGCTTTGTTGTATAGCTTGATATCTAGTACTGTGATTCCTCCAACCTTGTTCTTTTTTCTCAAAATTGCTGCAGTTATTTGGGGTCTTTTTTATTCCAGATGAATTTTTGGAGAGTTTGTTCTAGGTCTTTGGAATATACCCTTGGTGTTTTAATGAGGATTGCATTGAATCTATAGTTTGCTTTGGGTAGTATGGACATTTTAATGATGTTGACACTCCCAACCCATGCACACAGTATATTCTTTCATTTGTTTATATCTTCCTCTGTCTGTTTTTTCAGAATCCTGTAATTTTCTGAGTACAGGTCCTTTACCTCCTTGGTTAAGTTTATTCCTAGGTATGGTAAAATTGATTTTTGGATCTAAGAAGACAAAGCACCAATTTCTCTTTCTTGCAAAAAGAAATGCATGCCCTGACTGGTTAGCCTAATTGGTTAGAGTAGTGGCTGGCTAACTCATTAGTGAACAGAGCAGCAAACCAGGGTTTGCAAGCTTCATGTTTGCTGAGTACTGGATTAGACCATCATCCCGATGCACCAGAGTTGGTTGGAGCTGATAAAAATTCTCCTTTCTAAAATTTTACTTGAAAAAGTCCATTTCAAATTACATGCTTATACTTTGGCTTATATTTTCACTTATAAAAATATAATTGACTAGAAACCCAGTGCATGAAAACTCATGCAATGGAAGGGGGTCCCTCAGATAGGCCTGCCCCCTCTCACAGTTCAGGATCCCTCAGTGTTGGGAAGCGACCTGGTGAACAGGGGACAGCAATACCCCATCACACCTCTGCTGCTGCTACTGTCTCAGCCAGCCCTGGTTACCTGAAACTCAGGTGGCCCTGGGTGGCTGGGCAGCTGCCATCTGAGACTTGCCTGCACCTTGGGCTGGCCAGGAGCTGCTGGGGGGCTGTGGAGACTGGGGAACTCTGGAGACAGGTATATGGAGTGGCTAGGCCTGCCTAGGTTTAGGCTCAGCTTTGCAGCCTGCCTGCTGCTCCAGCAGGGCTGAAGGGACTGGGCGCTGCCATCTTGTGAGTATGGGCACCACCATCTTTGAGGGTGGGACAGTCAATTAGCATTTTCACTCCTTATTGGCTGTGGGTGCTGCCATCTTTGAGGGCAGAATAGTCAATTAGCATATTCCTTTTTTATTGGCTAAGGTGCTGCCATCTTTGGCATGGCATGAGGGTCAATTAGCAGAGTCCCTCTTTATAAGGTAGGATGGTTAGACATCCAAGTACAGAAAATTACTGTTTAATTAACATTGCATTTCAGTTTTGTCAGTCCTGTATTATAAAACATCACCCAGTGTATTTCTATAGGAAAATGAAGTTTGAGTTCTTGGTTGTTTAAACAAAGACTTATTACTTGAGTTCTTAGGAACTCCTCCTTCTAATCTGCTGTATAGCAGGAAAGAAGAATCCTTCATTTATAAGATCTTTTCAATAAATGCTCAGGAAATCATTTTTCTTTTCACTGTTATACCTTCTTTAAAATTTTTAAAAATATGTTTTTTATTGATTTCAGAGAGTAGAAAGGAGAGAGAAAGAGAGAGATAGTAACACCAATGATAAGAGAGAATCATTGATCAGCTGCATCTTGGACTTTTTCTTCTGAGGATCAAGCTAGCAATCTGGCATGCACCCTATCTGGGAATCAAACGATGACCTCCTAGTTCATTAGTCTACTCTCAACTGAGGAACCACACCAACCAGGCCTTTTTAGAAATTTCTAAATTACAGTTGACATTTAATATATTAGATTCAAGTGTATAGCATAATGATTAGAAGTTTAGATAACTTATTAACTTACCCCCCTGACACCAGATATAATACAGTTATTACAATATTATTGACTATATCCCTTATGTACTTTATATCCATGTAACTATTTTATAATGAACAATTGGTATTTCTTAATCCCATATTTTCCTCCCCATTCTCCAACCCACATATAAGTGAAATTATCTGATACTTGTCTTTGTTTTTGTCTGACATACTTAATTTAGTGTAATACCCTTTTTTATTATTTAAAGTATTACATCTAGTATTGCATATATCTTCATTTTTCCCCATTGACCTTGCCCAGCCTCCTCTACCTTCTGTCATAGCATAATATTCTTTAGGTCCATTTGTGTTGTAGTAAATGAAAGATTTCATTTTTATGGCCTAGTAATATGCCATTGTGTATATGTAACATATCTTCTTAATTATCTGTTGATGAAAACCTATGTTGCTTCCATAGTTGGTGATTGTAAATAAATCTGCAAATAATTATAGTGATGCATATAGTATCTTTTAAAATTAGTGTTTTAGATTCCAAAAGTGGATTGCTGGTTGATAAGGTAGTTCAATTTTTAATTTTTGAGATCCTTCCATATAGTTTTCCACTCTGGCTGCATCAATATCCAACCCCACTAACAGTGCAAGAAGGTCCCCCCTTCTCCAAACCCTCACCAACACATTGTTTGTGTGTGTGTGTGTGCGTGTATAAATATATATATATATATATATATATATATATATATATATATATATGATAGTTATTCTGACAGGTGTAAGGTAATATCTCATTTATGGTTTTAGTTTAAATTTCTCTGATAGTAAGCTTGATTAACTTCCAATATTTATATTGGCAATATACAGATCCTCTTTAGAGAAATGTCCATGTATGTCCTCTGCTCAAACTTTAATAAGATTGCTTTTTGTGTTAAGTTGTATGACTTATTTGTATGATTTTCAAGGTAATATAAGGAAATTGGAACTTTAAAGGTGTTGAATTGGAACAGCTATTAGAATTCTCATTTCCTGCATTGGATTAGGTTAGCATTTGCTCTAGTCCTGGGCCAGCAGCTCACTACTTATATACTACTAGAGGCCTGCGTGCATGAAATTCATGCATGTAGGTGGGAGGGTGGGCTATCCCTCAGCCCACCCTGTACCCAAACCAATCAGTGACTCATCAAGGGATGTTCCACTGCCCGTTTAGGATCAGGCATAACTGGGTAGTTGGATATCTCTTTCACAATCCAGGACTGATGGCTCCCCACCACTCACCTGGCTGCCTACCTGATTATACCTAACTGCTTCTGCCTACCAGCCTGATCACCCCCTGACCATTACCCTGCCAGCCTGATCAACACCTAGCTGCTTCCCTGCTGGCCAGATTGTCCCTAACTAGCCTTCCCCTGTGGGCCTAGTCACACCTAATGCCCTCCCCTGCTGACCTGATCACTCTTAAATGTCCTCCTCTGCAGGCCTAGTCATCCCCAACTGCCTTCTCCTGCAGGCCTAATCACCTCTAACTGTCCTCTCCGGTAGGTTTGGTCACCCTCAAATGCACTTCCCTGTTGGCTCGATCACCCCTAACAGCTCTGCCTTATCAGCCTGGTTACCCCTAACTACCCTCCACTGCCAGCCTGGTTGTCAGCAACTGCCCTCCCTACAGACCTGGTCACCTCTAACTCTCCTCTCCTGCATGCCTGATCGCCCCTAACTGCCCTACCTTGCAGACCTGGTCCCTCCCAACAGCCCTCCCCTGCTGGCCTGATTGCTCAAAACTGCTCTCCCCTTCTGGCCATCTTGTGGCAGTCATCTTGTGTCCACACAGAGGAAGCCATCTTTGACCATATGGAGGTGGCCATTTTGGGTGTTGGAGTGACAGTCAATTTGCTTATCATTCTTTTACTAGATAGGAAGTGATGTGATACATAGATGAGCCTTTAATCACTGGAAAAGTGTCTAGACAGCTGAGAAATAAACATTTCACACCTCTTATTTGCCTATAACATCAATGCTTAAAAAATGTGGTTATACCATGGCAATGTGTTCAGAATGTTAACTCCTTGTTCCTCATAATGAATCTTAAGAAAGAAAGATTGAGAAGACTGACATTAAAGAAGAAACTATTTTGGAAACATTCCTATTCTAAAAATTAAAGTATGTGTATATTTATTTCTGTTCTTTACACATTGAATTTGTTTCAAACTGTTTTATTATTTTCTTGGCTTATATATATGAATGTGTACATTTATAGATTATGCATATACATATTTACTGGTTATGGAAATGATGATAAATAATAAATATGGTATGTGTCTGTGCATGCACACACACTAAAAAGGAAAAGTTTATATATAAATATAGGGCAAGTGTAGTATATATATATGTGTGCATACATATATATATATATATATATACACACACACACACACACACACACACACACACACATATATATATATATATATACTACACACATACACACATATGTATACACACAAACACACACACACATATATATTTATAGATACACACACACACACACACAAAGGCTGACACTAAAAAAGTTTCATAGAATTAACTTACTAGAATTTGAATGCATTAAAGACAATAGAAATTGATCCTTCTATACAATATTTAGCTTGAAGTATTGACTGGTATAGTTGATATATGATATTTCCTTTGAGAAAAGTATAGAGTTTTTGTCTAAAAGATAACAAAAGGCAACTTCTAAAAAACAAGGAAGATTTTTTCCTCACTTTCTTCTTTGACTCCCTTTTTAAAAAGTTAAAGCAATCCATTATTTAAAAAAGATAGTTGTCAGAGCTTAGTCTTACAAAGAGCAGTTCAAGAACATCTGTACTCTCTGTATGTAAGGTTTTAAATAAAGGTACATTTTAAAAATATCATACATCATTTATAATTTTCTAACATTCCATGCAGGATTGCACACATATATTTTTAAATTTGTATGTGTGTATGTATAATTGTGTGTGTGTAACCAAAAATAATAAAGGAAGATCAACTAAAAATTGATTCCCAGGCTTTAACCTGGGAGTGTATATCTAACAGTTATATTGTTTAAAATCCTCACCAGTATGGAAAAATCAATGGATAGTGAGGCAAAAACAAACTAAATATGTGAGTGGGAATTCACCCACTCCAAAAACATTTCAATTTATACAACTATTGCATTTATTTTTATCATTTATGGTATATAATAATAGTATTTAGTTTTAGATAGTTACAACTTTACATATTTTTGTTGTTTAGATGATTCTATACCACCTTGCATCATATAAATAATCACATAAAGAATAGCATTTTTCACAAAAATATATTGATACATACATAGATTATTGTGGATAGATGCTATATTCTCAAGGCGTTCACTGTTCAGTGAGAAAAAGAAATAATCTTATGAGATAGTGTTAAAATAGAGGGATATATTAAATGCAAAAATATTATAGGATAGTAAAGTAAATTTTAAAAACTATACCTTAGAGAGAGACTAAATGTTTCATTATTTTTAATAAATGCATATGATTTACCTTATTTTCTTTCTCATTAGTATTAACCCTAAATTTATTAGTATAGTTTTATTTACTTTAATTATTGAGCTTTTGTATAACATAAATTCAGTGGATAATTATTCAATTATTTCCTAAAATTTTTTGACAAAACTCTCCAAAATTCAGCTTTGGGTTGTATATATAATTTAGGCAAAAAACAGCTAATAAGCTAGGAAATAGGACATTTTGAAACCTTAATTAGATATTTTTATTACTTAGAAGTACTCATTATTGATCATTCTGGTAATACTCTTGTTTAAACTATGCTCAATATCTCTCTGGTTTTGTTTACTACAAGTTTCTTTCTTTCTTTTTTTAATAAGTACCCATTATTCACTGGAAGTATATTTAGGTACAGTGTGACCCCATGTACTTTACTTTGATTTTCAAAAATTAATCCTTGATTTTAATAATGTTTTACTTTGTGATGAATATAATTCGGTTAAAATTCTTATGGGGAAAGCAAACTTTTGCTATATCAGGATGAGGAAGTTAAGCAATCCTCTCTCCAGAATGCAAGTATGAAATGAGACAAAATTAAAAAACAGGTATTTCGCCTAAACCAGTTTGGCTCAGTGGACAGAGCATTGGTCTAAGGACTGAAAGATCCCAGGTTCGATTCCGGTCAAGGGCATGTACCTTGGTTGCAGGCACATACCCAGTAGGGGGCGTGCAAGAGGTAGCTGATCGATGTCTCTCATCGATGTTTCTGACTTTCTATCCCTCTCTCTTCCTCTCTGTAAAAAATCAATAAAAATATATTTAGAAAAACAACAACAGCTATTTCAGCACTCTGGAAGTCAATCAAAGACAAATGAAAATATTTTTTTACTTAAGAGTATTTTCAGAAGTATTTACACTTGAGAAACTGTTGAATATCAGATCAGAATAGTGGGAATCTGTGCCATTCCTGACTTACTTGCATTTCTTCTCCACTACCCAATGGTAGGTTCAGAAATTCTGCCAGAGTGGAGCCTACAGTGACCACCTGTAGCTGTGCTGCCTTGATAGAAAGGGGCTTCCTGATCTGGAGTGATGGGCAACAGCCACACTTAGCAGCCTTTCCTGTGGAAATGACATCTTTGAGTAGGGAGAAACAGTGTTTCTACTAATCTAAAGTTGCAGTTGTGATTGAGATAAAGATAAAATATAATTGCCTCTGAGGCACAAGCAGAAACTAAAGAGGACTTAAGGTTGTCAGACACGCTTGGCTGATCCTCAAGATGTGTGCATGCATATAAGGGATATAAAGGTCTCAGTGAAATGTAAAAGCTGTGATATACTTGGAAATAACCTAAATATTTGGTGAAAATTCTTACATGTACAATGAGTCATTACCAAAGGATAAAAATCGTATTACCTCAAGATAACTGAATATAGTTTGTGTACAATCATTTGCTACCTCCTAAGCTATACAGAAAGTAGGGGAAAATGAAGGAAACCAGGCTTAAAAATATATCTCTACAACAATAATAATAAAAATAATAACAAAAGATCATAGACAAACTATGATTCCATTTATTTCATGGCATGTGGCTATAGGCAGAGACTTCATAGCCAACATGCCATGAAAGAAATATAATCATCATGTTTCTCCAGACAAGGTACAAAACAAATAACAAAGAAGCAAAACAAATAAACAAAAATTAGCATCAATAACACAATATTCAGTGAAAAAGTGATAGTTCATATTATCAAGTTATAACATATGTAATCTTTTCATTATAAAATAAAAATTATGAGACATGCAAAGAAAAGGAAAAGTGTGAGTATTGTTCTAGCTGGTTTGTCTCATTGGATAGAACATTGGCTTGAGGACTGAAGGGTCCCAGGTTCAATTCCTGTCAAGAGCACATGCCAGGATTGCTGGTTCATAGAAATTGTCTCTCTGTGTCTACAAGTAATGAATTTAATAGACAAACTCTTCAAAAGAAACATAAATATGTGCTAAATGAAGGAAGCATAAAAATGATTAATGGTCAATTTTTCACCCAAAACAATGGAGACAAAAGGAAATAGAAAAGCAGAAGCAAAATGATGAATAAATAGCAAAGGTAATAAAAAATTATATACCCACCAAAATATCCTTTGCATGTGAAGATAAAGATGATAACATTATAATTAACTAGTTATTAATAATAGGAAAAGGGCAAAGGGAAGGCTGGACATGATAGGCATGTTCCCTGAAAAACATTGGGGGAATGGTACTAACAATGGGAAAACAGATGCATGCCCAGGAAAGTTGGAGTGACAGGGAGGTGCTGACTGTCCATCGCACCTGGGAATAGAGCTCATGGACCAGAATGGGCACAGCCACTTCAAACTTGCAGAAATTGGGTTATCTGTCACCCCTAAACAAAGGAGCTCATATGCTCTTGTGCTCTTGGCTCTTTTGGGAATCATGTGACTCTGAGCTAGTGGGCTCTTTTGCTCCTGCCATACATAGTCCATGGACAAGGTCACTCTACACACAATGGACTACAGTAACTAGCCTGATGCTGAACTGGACCCGGCTCCAACATGGAAAGGAAACTTTAGGCACTGGCTCTGATTTTAGCTATGATAAAACCCCAACTATACTTCATCTGACTAAACTAAGGGAAATGGGACTTTGAAAACAGAGGGATTTAATCCCATGCAAATAAAAATCACTTGTTCTCCCATGTATGAGTTTCAGAAAATTATTTTTCTCAGTATTTTTCTCAGGAAGTTCATCCTCAGCACCCCCAGGAGGGAAAAGGAGTCCTTATTTTGTCCAGTATCAAAAACATCATAGTTAAAAATAGATTAAGATAATTTGTTGCCTTTCATAAAATATTAAAGGAAGTCCTTCAGGCTAAATAAAAGTGATAACAGTAAATAACACAAAGCCATAAATGAAATAAAAATACTGAAAATTATAAATATGTAGGTCAATATAAAAGTTTTATATATATATATATATATATATATATATATATATATATATATATAAACTTATTTCTTATCATACTGATATGATTGTATAAAACAACATTTTTAATTTGGATATACAATATATATACAGTATGAGCGAAAGGCGGCATGAAGTAAGAAAACCATTGGAAGTGAAATTCCATATTTTACCAGGATTAAATTAATATTAATTTGATATAGTTATATTAAATTTAATTATGTCTGGAGCACAAAAAGAGCATACAAAATAACATTTGGGGGAAAAGTTAACTTTAAAGAAGTGCAAGATTTGTACATTAAAACTACAAAACGTTTTTGAGATAAATTAATGCTTATCTAAATAAATCTAGAGTCATTCATGTTGATGAATTTGGAGACTCATTGTTATCAAGGTTCAAATTCTTCCCAAAATATTACATAAACTTAACATAATTCTTATCAAAATCCCAGGAAAATTTTTGTGATACTGGCAAGGTGATGGTAAAATTTAAATGAAAATATGAATTAACTAGAACATCCTAAACAATGCTAAAAAAAATAAAGTTACTGCTTTCATGCTCCCTGATTTCATGACTGATTTTACCAATCAAAATATTATGTATTGTCAAAAGGACAGACACATAAATCAATGTAGCAGAATTTAAACCTCAGAAATAAACAGACACAAATATATCCAATAGATTGTTAACAAAGGTACAAAGGTAATAGAGAAAGAACAGACTTTTATACAATGGTACTGAAATAATTGGATGCTCCTATGCAAAAGATGAAGCTTAACAGATAGATGATACCTTATTAAAAATTAATCAAAATATGTCATAGATCTTAGTATAAAACATAAAATTATAAAAAATTTAAAGGAGAGAAAAATCTTTGTGAACTAAGGTTAGGCAAACAATCTTAGATGTAACATGAACATGATAACAAAAAGAAAAAAGAGAGAAGGATATATTAGACTTCATTATAATAAAAACTTCTGCACTTCAAAGGACACTATAACGAATGTGATAAAAAGAGAAGTCACAAATGGAAAAACATTGCAAATCATATATCAGACAAAGGACATGTATCCAAAATATACAAAGAACACTTATTACTCACTAATAAGAAAGACCACCCAATTAAGATGTGTTATTGTAGGGTCATGAGTTATAACAAGTACACCATTCTGTTCAGGAGTGTTGTTAATGAGGAAGTCTATGGATGTATGGGAGCAGGGGATAAATAGGAAATTTCTGCACATTCCTCTTAATTTTGTTGTGAACTTAAAAATATTCTAAAAAAATGAAGTTTTTTTTAATTTAAGAAAATATTAACAAGAAGATTTAATAAATACTTTACCAAAGAAAATAAACAAATGGTTAATAAGAGAAGTTGCTTGGCATCATTAGATTTTAAGAACATTAAATTAAATCCAAGTAATTTTCCATTTTATACTTACTAGACTAGCTATAATAAAAACATATTACATATATGTATATCAAAACATTGTATCAAGTACATAAATATATATAATTTTTTAAAGTTATACCTAAAACATTGGTGAAAAAGGAAGACAGACAGTACCACATGATGGCAAGGATGTGGGCAAATGAATCCTTATACATTTGGTGAGAATGTAAAATATTTCAGTTACTTTGAAAGCAGCTTGGCAGTTTCTTACCATGTTAAACATATATTTGCATATGATCCTGCAATTTCAATCCTAGCAGTTTTCTCAAGAGAAACCACAGGAAAACAGGTATGTGATTATTTATGGTGGCATTATTTATAATACCCCCAAACTAACAATGATCCAAAAATATTAATTGGTGAATGGTTAAACTAAATGTAAAATCCCATAAAGTTTATTACTTTTTATAATAATAAGAAGTGAACTTCTTATATATGTCATGAAACATATGAACCACAAAAACATTATATTAAGTGAAAATCCATACCAAAAAAAAACACATAACATATGACTTAATATATTTTAAAAATCCATAAAAGGCAAATTTATATACAACAAAAACAGATAATTGTTTTTTGGCAGTTAGTGGTAGGTGTAAATATTTACTTCAAATAATTCTTTTGAGTGATGAAAATATTCTAAAATTGGATTGTCAAGATAGTTAACTAAAGAGTGTCCAAAAACATGTATACACACTTTAACAGCTTGGAAGCTCACTTTGGAAAATGAAATATATTTTAATGAGCACTGCCTTTATATTTATTCAAAGTGTGTGTATACATTTTTAGACACTATATCAATTATTGTACTGTATACTTACAATGGTAGAATTTTATGTTATATAAGTGATTCTTCAATTAAGCTATTCCAAAAATATCAACCTTATTAAAAAGCAGAATAAAAAGAGGGGATAAGAAACAGAAGCCATAATTTTCACAAGATCCATCAAAATTACCTCTGATTTGTTATATGAATTGATTTGAGTCAGAACCCTACCTCTGAGTTTGCTTCCCAAGGAGGAGACAGTTTAGCCTTTTAAAGTCTGCTCTTAGAAGCCAGAGGGAATATGTTGCAGTGGTGGCTCTACTACTTGGGAGTTGAATAATTTTGAAAATGTATTCAAAAGATCAATTTTCTTATATAATGTCAATAATTTGGAAGCCAAGGTTTGAGGAAAAAATAGTAAAATGTATGTAAAAACCTAGCATTTTCCCTCTGAGTAATGTTGCTTCCCCTCCTCCTCCTCATGCCCCCACTACCTTACTGATGTTCTCTCTTACTCTGTACCAAAAAACAGAACAGAATGTTGCTCCATGGGATTTGAGTGGTACAAGAAAGACTACCTACTGTAAACATCTAAATTTTATTTTACATTCCCCAATTTATTTTTGGAAGATGAAACATGCTTTCGGCAAACGAAACTTAAGTCAGACAGAAAAAGTCAAAATCTTTTTTTTTAATATATATTTTATTGATTTTTCACAGAGAGGAAGGAAGAGGGATAGAGAGCTAGAAACATCGATGAGAGAGAGACATCCATCAGCTGCCTCCTGCACGCCCCCTACTGGGGATGTGCCGGCAACAAGGTACATGCCCTTGACCGGAATCGAACCTGGGACCTTTCAGTCCGCAGGCCGATGCTCTATCCACTGAGCCAAACCGGTTTTGGCAAAAGTCAAAATCTTATGATTTCATTCACATATGGGATAAAAGACTGAAAGCAACAAATAAACAACAAACAAGCAAACAAATAAAAATTCATGGACACAGAAAATAGTATGGAAAAATAGGTAATAAAGGGTAAAGGGGTCAAATATATAGTGACAGAGGAGATTTAGGTGGTATAAACACACAGTGCAATATGGTGATGTGTCATCATAGAATTGTACACTTGAAATTTATATAATTTTATTAAGCAACTGGAGGCCTGGTGCAGGAAAATTCATGCAAGAGTCTGTGGCGGTTGGGGGCTGGATGGGGAGTCCCTCAGCCCAGCCTGCCCCCTCTCACAGTTCAGGAGCCTTCATGGAAAGTCCTATTGACAGCTTAGGCTTCCTTCCCATGGGAAGTGGGCCTAAGCCACAGTCTGACCTCTCTCTGTGGGAAGTGACTAGTGGATCAGGGGAAGGCGCCACCCACATCACCCTGTTTCTGCTGCCACTGTTGGCCAGTGCAGCTGCCAGCCATTGTCAACTACTACCGCTGCCAGCCCTTGAACTTTGCAGCCGCCAAGGTGTTTTTATCTACATGGACTCCAGTCCCTTTACCACAAAATATGACAATTTTCTTTAGGCATTTTAAAAATGTTTCTTTCATAGCCTATGACCTTTCTTTTTCTCTCTCTCTGCTGTCTTTCTTTCTTTTTTTCTCTCTCTGCTGTCTTTCTTTCTTTCTCTTTCTTTCTTTCTTTCTTTCTTTCTTTCTTTCTTTCTTTCTTTCTTCCTTCCTTCCTTCCTTCCTTCCTTCCTTCCTTCCTTCCTTCCTTCCTTTCTTTCTTTCTTTCTTTCTTTCTTTCTTTCTTTCTTTCTTTCTTTCTTTCTTTCTTTCTTTCTTTCTTTCTTCTCCTCACTTCCTCCCTCCCTCTCACACTCCTTTTCTCTCTCTTTTTCTCTCTCTTCACCTCAGGATATTTTTCCATTGATTTTTAGTGAGCATGGAAGAAAGAGAGAAAGATAGAGAGAAACATCAATGTGAGAGGGACACATCGATTGGTTGCCTCTTGCATGAGCCCTGACCTGGGCCCTGGCCAGGGAGGAGCATGCAACCTCAGTATGTGCCCTTGGCCAGAACTGAATTGGAACCCTACAGTTCACAGGCCGAGTCTCTACGCATCAAACAAAACTGGCTAGGGCAGGATATGACATTTCTTAGTGAGGTGGAAAA
This sequence comes from Lasiurus borealis, assembly GCA_004026805.1. Classification (NCBI taxonomy): domain Eukaryota; kingdom Metazoa; phylum Chordata; class Mammalia; order Chiroptera; family Vespertilionidae; genus Lasiurus; species Lasiurus borealis. The sequence continues at coordinate 6,278 of PVJN01029420.1, read as the reverse complement.
ACCCTAGATCACCTTCTTGAATTCTTATTACCCAAGCCAGTGGCATACTGCAAAGCTTAGCCAACGAGTGGTCAGAAAAGGTGTTTCCTGTGTAGCCCACACACAGACATGGGGCTTCTCGTGCATAGCAGCTGCCAGGCCCTCTCTCTCCAGCCCTTTGCAGCCATGGTGAATGTCCTCACTTCTCTCTTTGGTCCCTCACAGCTGCCATGGCTTTGTTGGGAAGGACTTTGGAAGGATTTTATCTGGAAGATGTCCAGTGTAAGTAGCATATTACCCTTTAATTAATATAGATGTCACCCCAATAAATTTAATAAATAAAAAGTACAGTTTTTAATAAACATAATTAAAAGAAATCTTGATACATGCACTAACATAGATGTAGTTCATATGCAAAGAAAAACTATAGAACTGAGAAACATATATGTGGTTGTGAGGGATTGAGGGAATGGAAGGGCAGAAAAAAGAAATTTGTTATATAAAATATTGAAATAAAATATAAAATTTTGAATTGACAAAGACTAGAGGGGATAGCATATTACTAAAAAGAAAAAAAAGCTACAATGATAAAGACACATTGTGAAGACAAGAACAAAATATAAGCTACTCAAAATATACTGCTGAACTAAAAAAAATAAAATAGAAGAATCCATCCTCTCTCTCTCCCCTCTCCCCACTCCTGCCTCTCTATTTCTGTGTATATGTGGGCCTGGTATGGTTTGAAGGGGAAGTTTTGAGGAAAAATATGTTAGATGAGTTTGTATAGAGATTGTGGAAAAGTTTAAAATATAAAGAGGAAAATAAAGCCAAACAAATATTTGGATACATTAAAAGCATTAAAGACATGAATAATCCTATATAATAAAAGCCAATATGCAAATAGACTGAATGGCAGAACAACTGAACAACCCATCAAAGTGTAATATGCTAATGATATGCTGAGGATGCTCAACTGCTTGCTATGATGTACAATGACCACCAGAGGGCAGATGCTCTGACTAGTAGGTTAGCTTGCTGCTGGGGTCTGGACTGAGTCAGATGGGCCAGACATGCCCCGGAGCCCTTCTATGGTCCCTCACTGGCCCAGTGGTGCACCAGAGGGGTTTTTCAGCCTGACCTGTGCCTTCTCACAATCCAGGACCCCTCAGGGAATATTGGAGAGCCAGTTTCATCCTGATCCCACAGAACACTCCCCTTGGGAGGGCACCAGATGCAGTACTCATGGCTAATGAGCACTGCTGTGGTAGCACAATCTCCTGATCATGACTGATTGGGCACGAGCCTGTGGCAGGCACAGTGAGCCAGAATGAGTGGGAGTGGCAGGTAGGAGCTGCAGGTAGTATTGGACTGCAGGTTTAGACCCAATCCCTGCAGGTGACTCAGAGAGACCCCACCCATGCATGAATTCATGCACTGGACCTTTAGTTTTATATATAAATATTTTTACATATATTCTCAGAAACATAGAAAATGAAAAATGGGAAAGAAAAATAATCTATTAATGCAAGGAAAACCAAAAATACAGTTTTCAAATTGATCTATCAATAAGTGTTGAGCAGGGGAAAACACACAGAGCCTGTGCTTGACCACACATCCTTGTGAAAATGTTAACACAAAGTTAAAAATGTTTTGAATGGAAAGTGTTTTTGGAAAAAAAGTTTGGCTAAAATGATTTGGGTGCATATTTCTTTCTTTGGATTGTCAAAGTGGTTGTACAGCTCTATAGATTACCTATAAATTATTGAACTGAAGACTTACAACAGTTGAATTGAATAGTATGTAAATGATCTTGAATTTCATCATATGAATCAGTTTATTTTTGGTGTATGCACCATGATTGACATAAAATATCATCCATAGCCCCACTTTCCAGGGCTAATAGTATTTTCTAGAAACTCAAAAGATATACAGGTATAGGAATATGTTTTTATTAATAGCTTTCTAAAGTAAATTAGTCGGTCAAAATACAAAAGCAAAAACCTATTTTTTTTCATCCAAGTTCCATGCTAAAGTTGTATATCAGTGCCACATACAACCTTACCCAATACCATGTTTTAAAGATCAACAGTTAGGAAGGTTTAGTCTATCACTGAGCAAAACACTCTTTGTGTGTATGACTTTGTCATAATTAGTTCTTGCCATAAGCAACACTATGTTTTATTCTAATTCTTTGAAAAACACCACAATCAAAGGAAATGATAATAAACAAAAAGTGGTATGTAATTTGTGTATAGTTTTTTTCCCTGACAATGAGAATGTGAGCAAAGTCTTTGGTAGAGGCTTCCATTAGGCTATACATTATGTTTAATTAATTAATTAATTAATTTTATTTTTTTAAATATATTTTATTGATTTTTTACAGAGAGGAAGGGAGATAGAAAGTCAGAAACATCGATGAGAAAGAGACATCTATCAGTCGCCTCCTGCACGCCCCACATTGGAGATGTGCCCTCAAGCACGGTACATGCCCCCAACCAGAATCGAACCTGGGACCCTTCATTCCATAAGCTAACGCTCTATCCACTGAGCCAAACTGGTATCCGCTAATTTATTTTTTTAAGAAGCTTTTAGAAATCTTTATTGTTGGGGAATCTAAGATGGCACCATAGGTAAACACCTACACTGCTACCTCACACAACAATTTAAAAACTATAACTAAAAGACAGAATGGACATCATCCAGAACCACAGGAAAGCTGGCTGAGTGGAAATTCTACAACTAGAAGGAAAGAGAGGGGCTCACATAGACTCAGAGGAGCTGCAAAAAGCTGAGGTGCAGAGACACGTGTGTGGAGAGAGCAGGTGCCTGAGTGCCTGGCTGGCTTTCTCTGGTGGGAGGGGGACGGAGACTCCCAGCTGCATTGAACCTCTTATCCTACTGCATTAAACCCCACATCCGGCTGGGACTCATAAGGAAGGAGTTTGGACTGTGAAGAGGGAGAAGTGCATGGAGATATGGGGGAGATGCAAAAAGGCAGAGGCTAGTGGCGGGCACAGCACTGCTCACAGAGGACCAACTGCTGGTTGTACCACTGGCTTTCACGAGTGGGCAGGGGACAGAGCCTCCCAACTGCACTACTTCCAGATCCTTGAGCCCTAGTTTGGGGCGAAATCCTGGGGACACAGACTCATGTGGTCTCAGAGTGCAGGAGACCCGGAAAGGCAGAGGTCTAGTGGTACTGCGCGAGCGTGCATGTGCATAGGGACTACTCCAGTGATTACCCAGTCATGTGAAACCCAAGGGGGCTGACTGGAAGGTAAGGCTATCCCTTAAGCCCTGAGATTCCACCCATCCCAAGCTCAACAGAGAGTCTTTTGCAGTTTTGCAAGTCTTGTATCATAAGGTTGAATCCAACACAGAAGTTCTCCTGGAATAGTGAAAATGCAGAGGCAAAGGAAGAGATCACAAACAAAAGAAATGGAGGAAAACAAATGACTGGATATAAAGTTCAAAACCACGGTGATAAGGCTTCTCAAGAGTATCCTAGAAAAGATGGATAAAGTTAGCGAGACCCAAGAGGAGATGAAAAAGAACCAACTAGAGATGGAAAAGGACCAACTAGAAATTAAACATAAACTGACTGAAATAAAAAATATTATTCAGAGACCTAACAGCAGACTAGAGGAAGGCAAGAATCAAGTAAAAATTTTGAAATATAAAGAATCAGAAAACACACAATTGGATAAGCAAAAAAAAAAAAATACAAAAATGTGAAGATAATGTAAGGAGCCTCTGGGACAACTTCAAGCGTACCAACATCGGAATTGCAGGGGTGCCAGAAGAAGAGAGAGAACAAGATACTGAAAACCTACTTAAAGAAATAATGACTGAAAACTTCCTACATCTGGTGAAAGAAATAGACTTATAAGTCCAGGAAGCACACAGAACCCCCTATAAAAGGAATCCAAACAGGACTATACCAAGACATATCATAATTAAAATACCAAGAGCAAAAGACAAAGAGAGAATATTAAAAGCAGCAAGAGAAAAACAGTTAATTTCCTACAAGGGAGCACTCATACGATTGTCAGCTGATTTCTCAACAGAAACAATGCAGGCCAGATGGGAGTGGCAAGAAATATTCAACATGATGAATAGCAAGAACCTACAACCAAGAATACTCTATCCAGCAAAGCTATCATTCAGAATTGAAGGGCAGATAAAGAGCTTCACAGATAAGAAAAAGCTAAAGGAGTTCATCACTCCAAACCAGTATTATATAAAATGCTGAAAAGTACTCTTTAAGAAGAGGAAGAAGAAAAAGGTAAAAGAAAAAAATTATGAACAACAAATTCATATCTATCAACAAGTGAATTTAAAAATTAAGTTAATTAAAAATTTGATGAACAGAATAAACTGGTGAATATAATAGATTCAGAAGCACAGAAAGGGAGTGGACTGATAGTTCTCAGGGGGAAAGTGATGAGGGGAGTGCAGGGAGAGAATGGACAAAAATCATACTTCTATGGATGAGGTCAACAGGAGGGAGGTAAGAGTAGAGGGAGGGGTAGGAGCCGGGTGGAGGGGAGCTATGGAGGGGAAAAAGAGAAACAAATGTAATAACCTGAATAATAAAGATTTAATTAAAAGAAGCTTTTACTCTGTAAGGAAAATATTGAACATGAAACTATATATGTGTTCAACTTATACCTAGCATAATTCAAATTGCACTAATACTTATATGCCTTTAACTATAAATGGCATAAAGAATATGAAAATAAAAAATACAAAAATAAATGATCTTTAATCCCAAGTATATAACCAAATAGTTATGAATTCTAATAAAAATATTACTGATATTTCATCAACCAGATATTAGCATTAGTTACTGCTTTTTCCACAGTCTCTCTAGCACAATTATATCCTTAAAATCCTTAGATGTCCTTGAGTAATTCTGAATCATTAAAGAGCCATTAAATACTTAGTATACTTCCAATTAAGGCACTAAGATTCTTTTACTCATAGGTTGCCAAGTGGCAGTTTGTAGGGCAAAACCAGAATGCTGATTATGTTGTGTTGTAGTATGCACTATTGAAAAATTAATTGAATTGTCAACATTTAAAGACTAGAATATTTTACCTAAAAATAATTCTTGCTGCTTTTTTTATTTTACCAATTTGAAAGTTCTTGATACTAGGCTTGTCCTTTCTACAATAATCTGTAGCTGAGTAGCAGTTGATCTTGTTATAAAAGACATACTTAATAGTTCTCCACAGATTGCCCCACTACCATCATGTTATATCTGACTCTCTTCTCTCATTTATATTATATTCTCCCATAGCAGCCTTAAGTAATGGAAACTTTTGTTCTTTTAATCAATTAATAGGTGAAGAAACAAATGCAGAAATAGAAGTTTATCTATCCAACTAGAGGCCTGGTGCATGGATTTGTGCACATTGAATGAAAATTAATTAGAAGAAATGTTTTAAAAGCTGGGGAGAGGAGGATCATGGGAGTTTGGCTCCAGGGCATGTTTGGCCCATCTCCATCTGCTGGACTTCAGCTTGCTGTGTCTGCCCCTAGTGGTCAGTTTGTATCATAGGAACTGGTTGAACAGTTGAACTAATGATCAGACATTTAGCATATTAGGCTTTTATTATATAGGATTTAAATGCTCTACAGTATGGGCAACTCTTTGTACCAAGGTCTTTCTATTCATAATTCAATTTTACTGATTTCTTTCAAAAATTGAGAACTGTTGCATTGTGTATAAGATGATGATAAGCTACGTTAATCATTAGTCGTCCTGAAGTTACTACTAAGAATAATTTGTTAATGCATTGAAAAGATAAAAATAACCTTTGGAAAGAAATTTTTATGTGATAGAGTTTTATCACTTTAAAAGTCTCAATTATAACACTTTGCTTTGTTAGAGTTCCTACAAGGCCTTAGCCATATTTTATAAAGGTGGGCAATCTTCTGCAAAATCTTTTACCTCTATTAATTATAATAAGAGGAGAGGAAAACATCTTTCTGGAGCTGTATTTTTGTAGCATCCATTTTTTCCCAACCAAACTAAAAAATTAACAGAACTTAAGTATGTTTGTTTTTCATGTACAATCCTTTCTTATGTAAACAATAAAATAAAATTAAAAATCAATATTTTATCACCCATCAAACACTATTTTCAATAGTTATCTCATAAATATATATGAAATATATAAATATTTAGATTTGAGTTTTTGGGTATACATAAGTAATAGGAATTAAAACTTTTAAAGGTGAAGAAACTGGGAAGAAGAATATGGGTGTATGTCAGAACTAAATTGTTTTTAAAA
>PVJN01029419.1:0-26449 GCA_004026805.1 Lasiurus borealis | reverse complement strand
TGGGGACCCTTCTTTCAATTTTTATTCTTCCCAGAACATTTCTGAGGATATTTCCACCTATTTTTCTCTGTCCCAATCCTGACAATTTTCTTATAATGTTTGTATTTATTTTATTTAGGTGTGTTCACTCATTTTCCAGTGTTCCACATTAGAAAATAATTTCCATGGAAGACAGAACTTTAGCTGTCTTGTTATTCTTACATACCCAGGCCTGACTGACACAAGTTTATTGTGTGCAATGTTCCATGAAAACACTGTTTTAACAATTATCTAATAGCCTTCCATAATTTTGAGGTAGCTTATATAGCCCTTTTTGACAGATGAAGGAACTAAAGATACAGAATAAATCCAAGTGGATTAAAATTGCTACAAAAAATTATTACCTTTAATATTTAAAACAAGTGTATAACAACAATAAAAAAATAAGCAAGTTAGTAATATATCTGATGAGAAACACACTTGAAGTAAAACAAGGAAAGACATTGAAAAATGAAGAGATGGGGAAATATCCACCAGGAACTGCAAGAAAAAAATTGACAAATCCATAATTACTAAGGGGTATATATGCATTTCTATCATAAACTGACAAATGAAGCCAACAAAAGATCATTATAGATACAAAAATTTCAACAATTAACAAGCTTGATATTAACCTTACCCTTTAACTTGGCTGTTGCTTCTTTATTATTCTTTTCCTTTAAACGGACTTCTTTGAAGTATACTTCAACTAGAGTAAAAAGCATAAATATTAACTGTACTGTTTGATGCACTTTGACAGATGTGTACACACAGGTAATAATTGCTCCAATTAAGATTAGAGCATTTTCATTATCAGAGAATCCTCCTGTGACCTCTTCCAGTCAACTCCCACATCCCACCTCCAAAGGCAACCCTGACCTGATTCCTATCACGAAAGCTTTGTTTTATTCTGTTCTTGAACTTCATATAAGTGAATTAATGTAATATATTCTTTTAACAATTTTTCTTCTTTTACTAAACAGTGTTTTTGAGATTCACTGATATTGTGGCATGTATCAATACTTTATTATTTTAAAGATAAGTAATAGTTTATTCAAATACTTCAATTTATAATTGACATTTTATCATTTAAAAAACAATGAAATATTTTAGAGTTATTTTATTTTTTAAACTAATTTTTATTTTTTAATTACAGTTGACATTACATATTATATTAGGTTTGGGTGTACAGTATAGTGATTAGACATTTTAATAACTTGCAGAGTGGTCACCCTGATAATCTAGTACACATAGTCATTACAACATTGTTGACTATATTCTCTATGCTATACTTTACATCCCTGTGACTGTTTTTATAACTGTCAATTTGGACATATTAATCCTTTCCCCTTTCACACCCACCCCCCTAATATGCCCCACCCATTCCATTTCAGATAGAAAGATAAACATTTCATGCAAATGGGAACCAAAATAATTAATAATAATAAAAAAGCTGGGATAGCAATACATGCATCAGACAAAATAGGCTTTAAAACAAAAAACTATAACAAGAGCCAAGTAAGGACCCAGCAATTTCACTTCTGGGTATTTATCTAAAGAAATCCAAAACACTAATTCGAAAATATATATGCACCCCTAAGTTTATTGCAGCATTATTTACTACTAGAGGCCCAGTGCACAAAATTTGTGCCCTCAGGGTGGGGAGGGAATCCCTCATCCTGGCCTGTGTCCTCTTGCAGTCTCAGAGGATGTCTGACTGATGGCTTAGGCCAGCAGTCGGACATCCTTAGCGCTGCTACAGAGGCAGGAGAGGTTCCTGCCACCGCCGTTCCATTTGCCAGCTGTGAGCCCAGCTTCAGGCTGAGCCGTGCTTCCCCTGTGGGAGTGCACTGACCACCATTGGACAGCTCCTGTGTTTTCTGTCCCCTGGTGGTCAGTGCACATCACAGTGACTGCTTATTCTACAGTTCGCTCAATTTGCATATTAGCCTTTTATTATATAGGATAGCGAAGATAAATATTCATCAGTAGATGAATGGGTAAAAAAGCTGTGAAATATTACTCCTCCATAAAAAAGAATGAAATATTGCCAGATGTGACAGTATGGAAAAACTAGAGGGTATTTTGCTAAGTGATATAGGGTAGACAGAGAAAGACAAATACCATGCAATTTTTCCTATATGTAGAATCTATAAAACAAAATAAGTAAACAAAACAGAAGAAACTCAGAGATACAGAGAACGTTTTGATGGTTGACAGTTCATTCTTTTATTTGGATAAGTAGGCTGGCTTGGATTTACCACAGTTTGTATATTTGCTCACTTTTGATCAACATTTGGATTGTGTCTAGGTCTTGGTTGTTCTGAATAAAGTGTCTATGAACAGGTAAATGCAAGTCTTTTGGTAGGTATAAGCTTTAATTTCTTCTGGATAAATTCCTAGAAAAAGAGTTGCTGGATCATATATGGCAAGTATAAGTTTGACATTACAAGAAACTGCCAAACTCTTTTTCAAAGTGATTGAATTATTTTACATTCTGATTAGAAATATATGGGAGTTCCAGTTTACATTCTCACTAACCTTGTTTTAGTCATCATTGCATGTGTAGTTTTAATTTACATTTTGCTGATGGTGAGAGATTTTGATGATGTTTCCATGTGTTTGTTTATTTGGGTGTTGTATCAAAAGACCCAAGCTTTTTGCCCCATAAGAAAAAAAAATAATCAGGTTGTTTGCCTTATTATTAAGTAACATGCAATTTATATATATATTCTGGATAGTTCATGGTAGGCAGAATGCCCCTCTCCCCATAAAGATGTCCGAGTCTAGTCCCTGGATTCTATTCTATGCATGTTACATTATAAGACAAAAGATATTTTGCAGACAGAGTTAAGGTTAGGGACCTGAAAATAGGGAAGTTGCTTTACATTACCTGTGTGGGAATCCATGTCATCATATGAGCTCTTAAAAGCAGAGAACTTCCTCTAGCTGGAGGCAGAAGAGATGAAGCAGAAGGAAAAGTCAGAGAGATTGGAAGCATGAGAAAATTTGACACACCATTGCTGGCTTAAAGATACAGAGGACAGTGTGACAGGAATATAGGCAGCCATAAGGAGCTGAAAAGAGGCTCCTGGCTGGCAGCCAGTGAGGAAATGAGGACTTCAGTTTAAAAGTCTCCAGGAACAAAATGCTGCCAACAACCTGAATGAGTTTGAAAGGGGATTTTCCTCTAGGGCCTCTAGTAAGAGCCCAGGATGGCTGACACCTTGATTTTGGCCTTGTTGAGATCCAGAGCAGATAAACCAGAAAGTCCATCTGGATTTGCAACCTACAGAGCTATGAGATAATAAAATTGAGTTGCTTTAAGAAATTAAATTTGTGGTAACTTGTTAAAGTGGCAATAGAAGACTAATGCAAGACTCAAGTCCTTTGTCAAATAAATGCATCGTGAGTATTTTCTTGCCATTTTGGTTTGGCTTTTCATTTTCTTAATGGTGTCTTTTGATGAATACTAGTTTTTAATTCAGATGAAGTCCAATTTATAGGAAGTCCAATTTATCATTCAGAGTGGTTCTTATTTTGTTATTGGGAACTGATCTCTAACATTAGGTCCTCTTTCCACCCTCCTCACCGCCAAGGGATTTTATATTTTTTCAAAGTTGTTAAGGTTTGTCTTTCAGCTTCCAGTACTGCCCAATAACAATTAAAATGTATCAGATCATTGGTTAACCAGGAATCCTAATAATAACACCCACATTTATTAGCCAAGATCTACCTCCATGCAGAATCATTCATCCTTATTTCATTAAATAGGTATTGGTTCTTTTTTCCCAAACCATTATCTTCCCATATGGTTTTATGATCAGCTGTTTTTTTTATTTTTATTTTATTGATCTTTTACAGAGAGGAAGGCAGAGGGAGAGTTAGAAATGTCAATGAGAGAGAAATATCGATCAGCTGCCTCCTGCACACTCCCCACTGGGGATGTGCCCGCAACCCAAGTACATGCCCTTGACTGGAATCGACCTGGGACCCTTCAGTCCACAGGCCGACGCTCTATCCACTGAGCCAAACTGGTCAGGGCATGATGGGCTGTTTTAATTCTACCAGGAAGCAAACTATCTTAAGTGCATATTTCTTTAGCTGCCATGTACTGAGCCTTATCATATGGCAGGAAGTCCCCTGGGAATATGTTACAGCTCCAATCTTCATAAGAACCCTGCAAAGTAAGTATTATTGACACCACTTTAAAAAATAATATTGTAGTTTAGTATTTAAAGGAAAACGCAAACATTCTGAAAGTCTATTGCTTTGGGTCTTGCCAATTTTCAACTCAGATCTCCCTTAGGATGTTAACTTATGTATACCCACAAATTTCTCTTTGAAATAGAACTTTACCAGTTTTTACTTTTTAAATAATATAAATATGCTTAATTTTTTTGGATTCTAAGATATTTTTTTTAAATACTTGACCACAAAGCTATAAGGAAAATGTAGTGAAGAGGAGGGGGATAACACTGTATTAGATTAAAAACTCAGAAGGCCTGCATATGCATTTTGTTTCATGACATCTCTTTCATAAGACGGGCGTTGTTTTCTTTAACCACACATGGAAAATAAGGGAATTTTATCACCTCGAAATTTACCTCTCTTTGTAAAGTCCTTATTTTGGCAGGTTTAGGAATTCATGAGATATGTACTCCAGCTGTTGTGGTTTTTGTATACCCGTGCCACCTGGATCAAAGATGGCTCAGAATCTCACCTGCAATTGAGCAAACACTGCTACATGAAATTCAATCCACTGTAATTCATTCTCTTGAAATCTTTATAAAGAAGTTGCAAGGGAAATGCATGGATAATTACTGTTTATGCTTAAGAACCAAATTTACCCCTTTCATTGGGCTTGAAGGAGATGGTAATGAGCTTCTTTTGTGGCCCTGCCATTCACCAGAAGATAGCTCTTTCAAGCTGAAGGCTGATTTCTCTCTCACTGAATAGCATTTCAACAATGTTGCCAGGGGAATTTTATTTTTGTATTATTATTATTTTTTTTAGTGAACGTATTACATCTAACTGTTTTAAAAAAAATCAAACTCTACAGAAAGGTACAAGATGTAAAATAGCAATTATATATCCAGGCCATGTACCTTCAAACCATATAGTCATTATTAACTGCTAGAGGCCTGATGCACAAAAATCCATTTAAGAATAGGCCTTCCTTTCCTTGGCTGCCAGCACCGGCTTTCCTCTGGCACTCAGGACCTGTGTTTCCCTCCTCTGGCTGCCAGCAGGCACCAGGGACCTGGGTTGGCTTCCCTCCAGCCCTGGCTTTGTCAGGAAGGACATCCAGAATGAAGTCTGGTCTAATTAGCATATTTCCCTTTTATTATTATAGATTTCTTACAGACTTCTGGGGGAAGAGGAAATGCATGCTCTTTAAAAATATACAAATGATTCTTTATATATAATTTCATTTTTTTCTATAAAAATGTAACTCCCCTCACCTTTTAATAATATATCTAGGACATCTTTTCTCTTAAATGGTTCAAATTGATTTTTTGTGGTTTGACCTAATGTCTCAGGATATAAATGTAGCTCATTCTTTGGACCAGTGATATTGTGGTCTTTATTTTAATTGAATTATATTTAACATACAATATTGGTTTTGGGTATACAGTGCAGTAATCTAATTTGTTTATACATTATATAATTGTCTCTTATAGAACAGATATACAGAATGTATCTACTCAGCCCTAGTTACTGAGCACTCAGTTTGCCTACATTATTTTCTGATTATATAAATGCTAAAATGAATATATATTATACATTTACATATATATTGTATGTAACATGAATATATACTAATTTTATATGTGTAGATTTATATTATATATTACATATATAACATGGACATATTATAAATATATCCCAGGTATATAAAGTTATTTATTGGAATACTTTGTGACTTTATCTAGTTGATGCATTTTTAGTAGAAAATTTTGAGGTTGAAGAGAATGTACATTTTTAAATCTTAATTTTGTCAATATTTCCACAAAAAATGTTGTGCCATTAATTTGGGCCCAGCAGTACAAGACAGTGCCTCAAAACTATTGCAAATCAGGAGTTTTAATTTTTGCAAATTTTTGGGTAAAATTTTTATCTATTTCATTACTTAGATTGACTTTTAAAAATAAGTGGTTTTGAACAGCTTCTTATAGTTTTGTTTGCTTTTTGTATTTTACTTTCTATAAAATTTGCATTTTAAAAATCATTTAAAGGCCATGGACTCATTTCCACTGATTTGTGGCTGTACTGTGTAAGTTCAAGAAATTAGCTATATATCACATGTTTTTCAAGCATGAATAAAATATTAACATGGTAAAAGTAATTTTGAGACTATTTCACAGCTTACATATAAGATAATTTTATTTTTTGCAGTTTTACTTTAATTTGATAAACAGTTTCTTAAATTTATTAAAACAATTTTTATTTGTTAATCTGATAAAATTCTTTTCTCTATAATTTCTGTATGTTTTGTCTGACTTAGTTCTTTCCTGCTCCAAAATGATTAAAAATTAATCTCTATATTCTTCTAATATTTCTAGTGTTTTCTTTGAAAAATGTACATATATCTCTGTTTTTCCAACAAAGTTCTGATTTTAATATTCCATCTTAGGATAAGACTATGCCACCACAATTAATTTTAGAAAAAGCATAGCTATCTCCAGTAACTTTAGTTACTATAGCATAGCTAAGTCATGGTCTGCATTAATTAAGCATTCCTCAAAACTGTCCTGCCCTGATTCATGCCTCCAAAACAACTTTGCAATCCTTACAGTTTGGTTTTCTGGAAGGTGACAATGCTTTGGAGTAGAAATGTAGCTGGAATCCCACCTGTAAATAATGAATTTGTATTCTGATGCAAAGCAATGTTTTCTACAACAGTGTTTCCCCTTGAAGTTTCAGACTTTCAGAGATGAGACTGAGTTCACCCTAGAAGCTGGAGGTAAATGCGACTTAATTATAGGTTAAGGAAGGGGTTCGAGTCTGTTCCTAATTTAGGTTCCCATCTGAAAGGTGGCTCAGATACTTGTCCCACATAAGCCGAGAGAGAGAGAGAGAGAGAGAGAGAGAGAGAGAGAGAGAGAGAGAGAGAGAGAGAGAGAGAGAGAGACCAGGTAACAAGATCTTCCCTGGGGCAAGCAAATGTTAAGGCAGCAAAGTTGGGGGGTTTGTTGTTGGTTTTGTATGTTTTGTTTGTTTGCTGGCTTATTATTTTTCCAGGAGTTCATTGGCCCTAGACAGCCTGGCTTCATTTAGGGAAAGGTCCGTGGGCGTTTTGTGGGTTTCACTCCCTAAGCCTCTGCAGTACCTCTATGACTTGCAAAAACAGCCATGTGGGATGCTAATTCGGTCTTTGGTTTCTTTTTGGTATCAAATACTGCCAACTTGGCCTTAAATGTGTGCCAGATGCGTTATGGTTTTATGATGTGATACCGTTAGGAAGTCTGGGTGAAGCATGAATGTGCCTGGCTTCTGCCCCTGGAGTGGTTCCTGGAGTGGTTCCTGTCGCTGTGGCTACGGCACAAGCTCAGAGCTGAGAGCTTTGCTGGATACTTCGGTGAGAAGTATCTGGCAGTGAAAGGTCATTGAGTCCCTGGTGACAACTTCAGGTTCTCTAGTTTGCTGTCTTTTCTCTGATGGCTGGATCTCTGGGTCCCATGAGAACTTGTCAAAGGCTTGCCTGGAGAAAGACACAGAAGCCTCACCAAAGGGCAATACACTGTCAAGGCTCGCCAGAGCCCCAGGGCAACTTCCCAATGTGTACACCCAGGGCACTGTTGCTTTTCCATTTGAGGCTGTGTTTATTGATGAGAGAGACAGAGAGAAAGAGAGAGGGGGTGTGGGATGAGAGAGGGAGAAGAGAGAAACATTGATGGTTGCCTTCTGTGTGCTCCCAACTGGGGATTGAGACCACAACCCTTTTGCTGTATGAGATGACTTCCCACCAACTGAGCCTCCTGGCCAGGGCTTCAATTAATATTTTAAAGACATTGTCATCACTGATGGGCAATGAAACTTGAACAAACTTACCTTTTGAGTAGGAAATGGAAAAAAAAAAGAGAGGGATACTTAGAGGGAAAAATGTAACTAGGAGGTTTAAGGAGAGGAAGAGATGATTTGAATGGAAATGGATTCTTTTGGAGACTGAAATATATGGACAATTATATATATATATATATATATGTATATATATATATATATATATATACATATATATATATATAATTTCATAAGAGACATACTCCAGACACTATAAGGGAGCATTATTTTTATTTACATTTTCACTTTACTTGTATTGCTTGAAAGCAGGTACAGAAATGGTTACAATTTCGTGCTTTGTTTCTGATTTTCACCAAACATGATCTTTTTCATGTCTAACTGTGATCAAAGACTACATGGTATTAAAATACTGTCCACTTAGAAAGCTAATTAGTGTTACAAATCAATGAAATTCTAAGATTTTTAAATCTTGAAAATGCAAAGACAAATTGAAAGTTCTATTGGTCCGTGGGCAGACTTCAATATTTTATTTCTGAGACCTGTTTGCTTACTCTGCTAGTATTCAGGATCAATTAGCTTAAACCAGAATATCTACTGTTGCTAATAGTAATAAAAAATGGAAGGAAAATCACAGAGGAAAACAGTGATGTACCTTGGGCATTATTTCCATAATAAGGTATTTACAAAATGCAGAGCAATTCAAGGGATTTTTACAATGAATCAAAATGAGGTACCAAAGACCAGTTTGTTTTCAGGATGTGGCAGCAGCTCCCATCTCCTGTGACAGGGTCATAGCCTCTTGTTAACAGGCTACTTTCTTCACACCATGTGACATTTGCTGTCCAGAATCATATTTAGATTACATGCACTATTAACTTGTAGTAGAGGGAAGGAAGATAATCCATTCCCTTAATTTCCTTCTCCATTTTTTGACACTTGTTCTAGGACAGAGATGCCCAGTAGAACTTCCTTCGCTAATTTGGTAGGCTGTGGCCACATGTGGCTACTGAGCACTTGAAATGTGGCTAGTGTGGCTGAAATTGAGAGAGGCAGATGTGGCTAGTGCTGCCGCTTTGGACGGTGCAGCCCTAGGTTACGTTTACGTAATTTCCTCCAGGAGGATTAGCTTGGGGAAACATTACTAGCCAGCGTTTCTTAAATAACAGCACTGGGGAAAAAATTTCAAGTAATCATTTATAAGTTCCACAATTTAACTTAGGAATATTTTATAAGACCCTAGTTCCCCATACTACATTTAGGGAAAAGTTATTGATTATATAAGAAGCTCTAATACCACTTTCTAAAATGCTCAAATAAAAATGCACAATTTGATAAACAAATCTTATCACTTAGAACTTTTTTCTTTCTTTCTTAAATACTTTTAAGTTATTCTGCTGTGATCAGGTTAGATGTCAGTTTGGAAGTTTCTTGTATTTACCCCAGACTGTTTTAATAGAAATCATATGTGACAAGATTTAGAGAGGAAGGATTTTTCGTCTTATATTTTGGTGCCATGCAAACTGTCTTCTTTTAAATCATGAAGGGGTGGGAGAAATGCATGGACTGGTTTTGCTTCACAGCTCTGGGAAAAGCAAAACTTTTGTTTCCATATGATCCAAGATGACTGATACCATCCCAAACAGTGTACCATGGTAATAAACTTTTTATTCCCAAGTGAATGATTTTTAATTATATAAACTAATGAGCATAATATGTGTCAGGATTTTCCTCTGGGAGACATAATATGATAAAAAGTGATACTGAGGCATAGAGATTATGAGATATCAAGAGCTAGGGTGCATGCAATACACTTAGTTTGACTTTGTAGGTATTGATTTCATTCATAAGTCTATTTAATCACATAGACATAGTTTTACTTCTTTCTTGGGAAATCATTATCCAAACACCATTTCCAATGCATATGTATATGTACATTGGATTTGGTATGTGCGTTATAAGGCCTGTGACAATTTGACAAATCTGTTCACTATTTTGTTCTCATGGCCTCTGTTTAATTATCTGATATAAAATACACACACACACACACACACACACACACACACACACACACACACACTCATGGAAGAAAGTGAATGCAAGGTGAGCAAGTATGTGTTGTGGGCAAGTGGAACTCATTCCTTTTGGGACATCTGGGAAACATGTAGAATATGTCTTAGATATGCCCCATCTGATGGGGGCAAGGAAGCTGATGTATTTATCCACCAACCTTTGTCCATCTCCACTTGAACGATGCTTTCCAAGTCTGTAAACTGCCGAGCTCTACAATTAATGACCACTAATGAGCAGAGTGGTCTTCCATGACTTTGGAAAATGCCCAGAAGCAAAGAAATACAAAAATAATGGCATTTGGAAAAAGAAAGTGTACAATAAATTGATAACACTGAGGGATAAGAACATCATTTGCTACATGAGCGGGGGGGGGGGGTGTCTAAAAAGTTCAAAGAACAGACTTGTTAGGCTTCCAGTGAATGGTCCCTGGGGAGGTACCATAGTTGAGTTCAGCTGTACCATTCACCCCTGGATGACTTTGAGTGAACCACTTGAGAAAAGATGAAGATCTAGGTAAGTGGCAATGAAGCCATGCTGGGGTGATTGGAATAAGGGAAGTAAACTGGAAAACATTCATGAACCAAAGCCAGCAGGACTTGGGTATTGATAGGATAGGAGATACAATGGGAGAAAAGGGGACAATAAAAACAGGATGTAGTGGTCTAATTTGGATGACTGGGCAGATATTAGTGCCAACAACTGCATCTGTGAACTATGCGGGATAAACCAGGTTTAAGGGAAGATAATAGTCTTGAAGTACACTGGGAATAGATCCTTAGGAAACTATAAGGCTATGAGACATGTAAGTCAAAGTTAGAGAATATTTCTTGGTAGGAAAGAGAGAGTTAAGAATAATCAACATTCTGACAAATCTTCCACGATGGTCATTGATGGACTGGGATCATCAATGCATAGAAAAAGTCAAAGTAAAAGGAACCTATGGACATAAAGAAGGAATAGGGTTGAAGATGGGAGGAAGAAGGATGAACAAGAGTATAGCATCATGGGAGGGAAAGATGTAGTTTCCAGAAGGTCAGCATGGTAAACATATAAGATATTAGAGACTGAGACTATTCTATAGACATTATCTTATACATGATGATCTAGCCCCTCTGCTACTATTCCTCTCTTTGACTCTTCTCCATACTGTGCCTCTGCATATTCTCCTATATATTACTCAAAACCCAACTTAGAGGCATTGCCCCTTAAAGGCAGGAAAACTTCCCAAGCTTGATGCTTACCCATCAGAACTATAGAAGGTGCTTCTTCATTTGACCCTTTTGCTGTAATGCTGACCTCTGTCATTGCATGCATTGTATCTACATGCTTACTTTCCTCTCCATAAGGTTATTGTGGCAGACTGATTTGCACTGAGGACCCCACTTTTATCCACTCCTTTTGATAGTGCCCTCCTACACTTGGACTTGACTGTGTATATTCTTTGAGCCAATGGAATGATAGCAAAATTGACATAACAGAGACTTGAAAGTGTTTGGGCAATTTAACTTTTTCTCTTAGAACTTGTACCACAGGTGACAAGTCCAGGCTAACCTGCTGGAGAAAGAGAGATCACTTGGAGCAGAACCAAGTTATCTTAATCAAAGCCATTCTATAGCAAACAGCCCCTAGCTGAGCCAATAGCTGTATTTCCAAGTGCTAAGTTTTGGGAAGATTTATTATACAGCAGTACCTAATATAATCAGAAATCATATCTTATATATTTTTTTAACATTACCACATTTAGCTGAGTACTTAGTATAGTGAATGATCCATAAACATATGTTGGACTGAAAAGTATAGAAGATATGGAATGAAAATTCTAATCTATTAGAAAGCATTTTTCTCCTTTTTTTCTACCAAACATCATGACTATGCCCCAACTTTCTCACTTACTTTTACCTCAGAGATGTCAGGAGCTAAATCTGTAGGGTGGCTGTGGGAATTCCAGCATGCACTGTGTGGTTTGAAGTTTGCAGACAAGGGAGCATGGCTTCCTTCCTTGGCGTGCTGCCCCACGCGTGGTGAGCGGAGCAGCCATGCCAAAGTGGCAGCCGCCGTGTGGGAGCCCAACTCTACTGCCATAAATTAGATGGGGGCAGGAAGGCACAGTGGGAATCCGCGGTTTCAACTACCTAGTAGTTCATTTTTGTTCTTGTTTTTCAGTTAGCAATCTGTAAAATTTATTGCAAAATTAAGCTCCCTGCTCCAGAGTCAATAATATTCCTGGTGCCAGGTGGTGTAATAATTCACAATAAGGACAGGAATTGGAGGGAAGGAGACTGATTTAGGAAGTAGACTTCCAATCCCTATTTGCTGCTGTCTACTCCCTGCTGCTAAAGGTCAGGTAAGTAGAGGGCTAATATTACAGCCTCATAATATCCTTGGAGAGCTAGAATTTCTATTGGGTTTGAAATTAAAACAAAAATTATTTCTTTTGCATGATGGATTCCTTTGATCCTTCCCACCTCTGTTTCCATTTTAGCATAAAAATAGAAACATTCAATTTCATATTTTGTTTCTGGCATCTAAGGAAGAGGTACTGTAGAAAACTTAGCCCTGTGCAAACTTCTTAATATCCTATTATCAGTTTCTCTGAACTTGAGGTGCCATTGGAGATCTCTCTATTCCAACATCTTCATTTATAGATGCTAACACAAGACTGGATGTAATTAATGAATTTTAACATCCTACCCAGCTATCTATCTGGGACTAGAACCTAGTCTGATTCCCAGATCATACACCAACTGCTTCACCCCACATTCTGCTACTTAAAGGATTTCAACTTTCTACTTTAGTCTTTTTTGGTTATACAAAGGTGGGCAAAGGTAGGTTTACAATTGTGAATATATGAAACACAGTTTATTATTTTATTATTTATTAATTATTATAATGATTTTCCATATGAACAACTGCAAACCTACCTTTGCCTATCCCTGTATACGGTATCTTTAAAAAATTCTCTTCATTTCCTTCCTTTTTCTTTTTTGAATATTTTTTATTGTTTAAAGTATTACATGTAGTAGTACATATATCTTCTTTTTTTCCCCCATTGACCTTCCCTCAGCCTCCTTTACCCCCTGTCGCATGCCCTCATTTCACCCCTCCATTGTCTTGTGTCCATTTGTTGTGCTTATATGCATGCATACAAGTCCTTCGGTTGATCTCTTCCACCCCTCCCCAACACTTCCCTACTATCTCATTGTAATTTGACAGTTTGTTTGGAGCTTTACTGCCTCTGTGTTTATCTTTTTGTTTATCAGGTTATAATGTTCTTTATTTTCCATACATGAGTGAGATCATGTGGTATTTTTTTTTTTCATTGGCTGGCTTATTTCACTTAACATAATGCTGTCCAAGTCCATCTATGCTGCTGCAAATGGTAAGAATTCCTTCTTTTTAATAACAGTATAGTATTCCATTGTGTAGATGTACCATAGTTTTCTAATCCACTCATCTGCTAATGGGCATTTGGACTGTTTCCAAATCTTAGCTATAGTGTGTGCTCCTATGAATATAGGGGTGCATATATCCTTTCTGATTGGTGTTTCTAGTTTCTTGGGATATAATCCTAGAAGTGGTATTACTGGTTCAAATGGGAGCTCCATTTTTAATTTTTTTGAGGAAACCCCATACTGTTCTCCACAGAGGCTGTACCAGTTTGCATTCCCAACAGGAGTGCACCGGCATTCCTTTTTCTCTGCATCCTCACCAGCACTTGTCGTTTGTTTGAGAACAGTGGCTTTGTAATACAGCTTGAAATCTGGTACTGGGCAAACCTACTTTGGTCTTCTTTCTCAGGATTGCTGTGGCTATTCAGGGTCTTTTTATTCCAGATGAATTTTTGGAGAGTTCATTCTAGGTCTGTAAAATATGCCATTGGTATTTTAATGGGGAGAGCATTGAATCAATAAATTGCTTTGGGTAGTATGGACATTTTAATGATGTTGATTCTCCCAATCCATGAGCATGATATGTTCTTCCATCTGCTTATGTCTTCCTCTATCTCTTTTTTTCAATGTCCTGTGGTTTTCTGTGTATAGGTCTTTTACCTCCTTAATTAAGTTTATCCCTAGGTATCTTAATTTTTTTGGTGCAATGGTAAATGGAATTGCTTTTTTAGTCTCTCTTTCTGTAAGTTCACTATATTATATAGAAATGCCATAGATTTCTTGGCATTAATTTTGTATCTTGCTACATTGCTGAATTCATTTATTCAGTCTATTAGTTTTTTATGGAGTCTTTCAGGTTTTTATGTTCAATATAATGTCATCTGCAAATAAGGACAGCTTTACTTCTTCTTTTTAAATTTGGATGCCTTTTATTTCTTCTTCTTGTCTAATTGCAATGGCTAATACTTCCAGTGCTATGTCGAACAGAAGTGGTGAGAGTGGGCATCCCTGTCTTGTTTCTGTTCTTAGGGGAAATTGCCTTAGTTTTTGCCTATTGAGTCTGATGTTAGTTGTGGGTTTATCATACATGGTTTTTATTATGTTGTGGTATGATCCTTCTATTTCCACCTTCTTGAGAGTTTTTGTCAAGAAATGGTGTTGGATTTTGTCAAATGCTTTTTCTGCATCAATTCATATGACTATGTGATTTTTATCTCTCAATTTGTTTGTGTGATGTAACATGTTTATTGATTTGTGGATATTGTACCATCCTTACATTCCTGGGATAAATCCTACTTAGTCATAGTGTATGATCTTTCTGATGTATTGCTGGATCCAATTTGCTAGAATTTTGTTGAGGATTTTGGCATCTATGTTCATGAGGATTATTGGCCTGTAATTATCTTTCATTGTGTTATCTTTATCTGGTATTCACATTAGGGTGATGCTGGCTTCATAAAAAGAGCTTGGAAGTGTTACTTCTTCTTGAATTTTTTAAAATAATCTGAGGAGGATAGGTTTTAGTTTTTCCTTGAATGTTTGGTAAAACTCCCCTGTGAAGCTGTCTGGCCTGGGCTTTTGTTTGCTGAAAGTTTTTTGATGGTTGCTTCAATTTCTTCTATAGTTATTGGCCTATTGAGATGTTTAGATTCTTCCTAATTGAGTTTTGGAAGGTGGTATTTTTCTAGGAATATGTCCATTTCCTCCTGATGGTCCAGTTTGTTGGAACAGAGTTGTTCATTGTATTTTTAACAATCCTTTGTATTTCATTTTTTAATTAAATCTTTATTATTCAGATCATTACATTTGTTTTTCTTTTTTCCCTTCCACAGCTCCCCTCCCTCAGACTCCCGCCCCTCCCTCTATCCTTACCTCTGTCCCCTTGACCTCATCCATAGGTGTATGATTTTTGTCCAGTCTCTCCCTGTACACCGCTCACCCCTTTCCCCCGAGAATTATCAGTCCACTCCCTTTCTGTGCTCCTGATTCTATTATATTTACCAGTTTATTCTGTTGATCAAATTTTTAATTCCCTTAATTTTTAGATTCACTTGTTGATAGATATGTATTTTTTGTTCATAATTTTATTTTTATCTTTTTCTTCTTCCTCTTCTTAAAGAGTACCTTTCAGCATTTCATATAATACAGGTTTGGTGTTGATGAACTTTAGCTTTTTCTTATCATGTTGTCCAATGGTGATAGTGGGGTATTAAAGTCTCCTACTCTGATTGTATTACAGTGAATCTCTCCCTTGATATACTCCAAGAGTTTATGTATATATTTGGGTGCTCCTGCATTGGATATGTATATGTTTACCAGAGTTATTTTTTTCTTGTTGGATTGCTCCCTTTAGCATTATGAAGTGGCCTTCTTTATCTCTTTTTATGTCCTTTACTTTGAGATCAAATTTGTCAAATATAAGTATTACTACCCCAGCTTTTTTTTTTTCTTTTCATTTTTATTTGCCTGAAAAATCTTTTTCCATTCCTTCACCCTCGGTCTGTGTGCATCTTTTTTTCTGAGGTGGATATCTTGTAGACAGCAGATATATGGGTCGTGTTTTCTTATCCAATCTGTTACCCTATGTCTTTTGATTGGAGCATTTAATCCATTTACATTTAAAGTTATTATTGATAGGTACTTATTTGTTGTCATTTTTATCCTTTACCCCATGTTCCTTCTCTTCCTAGTTCTTTCCTTTTTCTTTCCTTTTCTTCTCTTTCTTTCTTTCTTTCTTTCTTTCTTTCTTTCTTTCTTTCTTTCTTTCTTTCTTCTTTTCTTCTTTCTTTCTTCCATCTTTCTTCTTTCACAGTATTTCTTGCATTGCTGGTTTGGTGGTAATCAATTCCCTTAGTCCTTTTTTGGTCTGTGAAGCTCCTGATTTCACCTTCAATTTTGATTGATAGCCTTGGTGGATATAGTATTATTGGATTCAGACCCTTCCTTTGCATGAATTTGTATATTTCATTCCATTCCCATCCGGCCTGATGAGTTTCTGTTGAGAAACCAGTGACTAGTCTAATGGGGGTTCCTTTGTAACTGACTTTCTGTCTCTCTCTGGCTGCTTTTAAGATTCTTACTTTGTCGTTGGTGTTTGCCAATTCAATTATAATGTACCTTGGCATCTGTCTTTTGAGGTTCATTTTGCTTGGGACTCTATGAGCTTTTTGGACTTGAGTAAGTTTTTTCTTCTCTATATCAAAGAAGTATTCTATCATTATTTCTTCAAATAGGTTTTCTATTCCTTGCTCACTTTCCTCTCCTTCTGGAATCCCTATTATGTGGATTTTGTTTTGTTTTGTGTTGTCCCAAAGTTCCCTTAGGCTCTCCTCCTGCTTTTTAATTTTTTTTCCTAGAAGCTGCTCTTCTTGGGTATTTTTTTCTACCTTGTCTTCCAGCTCACTGCTTCTTCTAGTTTGCTATTGATGCTTTCTATTGATCTCTTTACAGCAGTGATGTCATTTTTCATTTCTTCTTGGTTCTTCTTCATTTCCTCTTGCTTCTTACAAATATTGTTGAATTTGTCTTCCATTCTTTTCACCCACCTTATGACCATTTCTCTGAATTCTTTCTCTGACAGGTTGTTTGCCTCTATCTCTTTTACTTCCTTTTCTGGTGATGCCTACTTTTCTATGCTGGCTGTTTTTTTGTCTCTCTATGGTCTGTATTCTCTGGGTATCTTATTATGTAGTTCCATCTCTCTTTCAATGGTGCAGTTAAAGCTTCTCTCAATCTGTGTGTTTGTGCCACTTGGGGACTGATGTTCATAAGTTCAGGTGGATGCTGTAGTTGTAGATTCCCTTGGCTTTTCCATCACCCAATAACATCCACTTTCCCCTTCAAGATGTCATGGTCTCCACGTCTGAGCCAGTTGCTCAGGGAGGAAACCCAGGGAGGCTTCCCAGTCAGCAGAGCCCCATCCAACAGTCCCCCACAGTCTCCTGGAGTACAAGTGTCCCTCAACTCACCAATAAACACTCCCCATGTGACAAAACACTCTTCCTTTTTTTTCTCATTTATAAACTATCTTGCAGTCTGCCTTCCCATTGGCAGCCATCTTCCTTTCTCCCTATTATTTCCATTTTATAGATCTCTCTACTTTTTTCTTTTTGCAAAATGGTCACCACAATAAGTCTAGTTATTATTATTATTATTAAGTCATATTTTTAAAAATATGTTTTTATTGATAAGGATATATAGAGAGAAATATTGGTATGAGAAAGAAACTTCTATTGGTTGCCTCCATAGGCACCCTGACCAGGATTGAATCTGCAATGTAGGCATGTGCCCTGACCAAGAATTGAATTGGTGACCTCGTGTATGTGGCAAACACTTAACCAACTGAACCACATAGGCCTAGGAAAAATCCCATGTCTTAAAGGGTCTAAATTATGTGTCTAATTTTGTAAAAGGACCATAAAGCCACATTTTCATTCTAGCTGCAAAGCAGGTTATTATTAATTTGCTTTTAGTTCATTATCTTTACAAAGTTACTTTCTAAAGACAATAATTGAAATGCTATATTTGGTTATTCAGCTCTTCTTTAAAATGTCTACAAAATCATCTTTGCAATTTGGAGTGGAAGGTTAGTGTTTTGGGAATATATTTAGCAGTTGGGAATTTTCTCCTATAAGTTAAGTTTCTATGCATTTCCTTCTTTCTTTTCCTTTTTAGCAAAAACAAAAATAAAAAAGAAATTTCCTGATTGAAGTCACTGACAAACTCAGAGATAGATTTAATTCTATTTCTCAGTCTGTCATCTGCAGGGCTGGCTTTCTTGTTCAATATCTCCACTTGCTTTTCTAGAAATTTTACATGGAATTTCTTCCTTTCAAACCCTAGGTTCTTTATGGAAACTGGAACTTTAGCCACTGCAAAAAGTTGGCTATAAGGCATAGATTAGAAGGAATTGCTTTGATGTTTTTCAAAGTCAAGAAAGAATTTTACACCTCTCTGAGTATCCCTTGACTGCAAGTAAAGAATGTACCTCTCAGGAGAGGTACCAATTAGAGCTAATTGTATATGACCTGATTGATCCCTGGAGTGCCTAGAGTTTCTAATTGAATTTGCTATTGTCTCCATAAAATGAAGATTGAGTTTAATTGCAAATTGTGGATTGGAGGGCCTAGTTGCATTTTCCATCTGACCAGAGTGATACTGTCAATATAATGGCCTAAAAGGGGCTATGTAAAACAGTCCCTGTCACAGAATTGCTACTGTAAAATCAAGTAAAGTTTAGGAGAGCTGAATTCCAGCATCTGGGAGAGAATGCTGGCAGGGATTGAAGGAACTCACTGCTCAAGACCTGATACCTTTTCCCTAGTTATTTGTCTGGTGGGTGGGGTGGGAGAGGCATAGAAACACTTGTGCTGTGAACCTTCTGTAACCTGACCTGGGACTGGGCAAGAGGAGCCTGGTTCCAGCCTTACCAAGACCTTGAAACTCAGCCCACGCTGATTAAAACTTGTGAGTATGTGAGCCTTTTCAAGTGCACTAATTGTGTTACTTGTGGATAGAAACTGTGAAAAAATGGGTGTTTTCAAAGTCTCCAGCTTGGGATGAATCTTATTTCTAAGATGATTAAACATCTGTTCCATTCTGAGATTTGGAATCAAGTAAATGAATAGTTGGAAAACAAGTTAAATAGGCATAGTTAAGCAGTCAATAAAATGATTCCATATCTGATGATGTTTATTCTGACTTAGTTAAAATTAAATACTTCAAATGGGTATCATCTGTTCAATTCTATCCTTAAAAACTGAATAAAAACACATTGATATGATGTTCATGGCATATTTGAAGCTGTTTCAAAATGGTAATTGTCTATACTTGAAGAAACTTCCTTAAGTTTTCTCTTTCTTTGTAAGTGTAAATAGTGAGCATTCTATGACCTTCCATGGGAGACCAAATTAAGTGCAATGCTATCTCCCTCCTTGTAAAATAGTACTTAAAATTTCATACTAAATTGCCTTTCTTTCCTCACACACATAGACACATGTAATTCCTCCATCTACCAAGCACCCTAGACATTAAATTTTAATGTCTGCCTTCCAGAATCCAGTTACAGAGTTTAGAGTAAAAACCAAAAAAAAAAGGAAGTATTTCCTCAACTAGCTATTTTCTTCCCAATTTACATAACAACAAATTGTCTATAATTGATTGTATATGGAGCAGATGTACAGGCTGCATATATAATGTTGTGGTGAGAGGTATGTACTTTAAAACTGGATTCAAATTCCTGCTCCACCACTTATTAGCTATATGACCTAGGGCAAGTTATTTAAATTGTTTGAGCCCCAGTTGGCTCCTTTACAAAGTGGGATAATAATTCCACGTTTCTCAAGGGATGTGGATTAAACAAATCAATCTATATAAAAATCTTTAAAATTGTGCGTGGGTACTATTACACTTGCATAGACAATATGCACATTCTCTTAGAATACCGTGTCTTAGGGATCTCATATTTGTGAACTCAAGTAGTCATGAAATAAGTTTTCTTTCAGTTATGCTAGACTCACCTAATTAAGGTGTTCCAGTTTGGTGTCCACATGTCTCCTCCTCTTGAAATCAAGGATCATTTGCTTATAGCTTAGAGCCCTTTGCTTTGAAAGCACTAATCACTAAACACCAGAGAATGCAGCTTTGAAGGTTTTAAAATCATTCCCCACCCCTGCCTTTTCTCAGGTTTATGTAAGTTTTAGTATTCTTATCACAAAAGAGAAGAGAGGCTGATGTGCTGGTGGAATAGTTTTAGTCAGGGAATGAGTGGCTGGAGCTGATTTGCCTCTGGCATCTGCTCACCCTCTGTACAACCTCTTAAAATAATAAAATGCCATTTTTCTAGAGTCCTTCTCATTAGTAAACATTTTAAAAGATCTCTTCTAAGCTCATTGGGAAGCTCATGGTAGTCAGGTTTACCTGTCGTAGGATTTGTTTCAGGTTGTGCCATAAATCAGCAAGTGTATTACTTTTTCTGTTCCTCTTTATAATTCTGATGGGGACTGAGTCATTCTTAACTGAAGCTTAAATAGGTGAGACATAAAGGAGAGAGAGAGAGAGAGAGGAGAGCACTAGAATAGAAAGAAAAAGAAAAGTAAAAAGAAACACTAAGCCCTCAGATTTGAAGGAACACTTATATTTACCCAGGCTCTATTCTCTAGTCTCTCTTTAAGACAGATGGGCTCTGAGGTGCCTCTCTGTCAGGCATCAGGGTGAACAAATTCACAGGTCCTCATGTTATGGGACTTTTATTCTTTTGCATAATGCAAAGTGGATGAATGCTCTCCTTGCCCTTTTTAAAATGTGTGAATTTTTAAGTTTGACTTAAACATTGTTTTTCTTTTTGTAAGGATCATGACTCCATGATTGCCTCCATTTTGAAGTTTGTCCTTTGTAAATCTAAGTATAATCATTTCTATCTTATTTCATAGTTTTTGCCAATTTCATTGATTTGTTGGATGGTAACACCAAGAATACTGGGGTATATTACAAGTTCAAAATAAGAATCTATTTTTTAATTGTCACCCAATGATATGTTTACTGATATTGAGAAAGAGAGAGAGAGAGAGATCAGTTGTCTCTTGTATGTGCCTTGACTAGGAATTGAACTGCAACTTTTTGCTGTACAGAAAGATACTCCAACCAGTTGAGCCACTGGGCTAGAGCCAATAAGAGTCTATTATTCCTTGTTTACTTTCTCTTTTACAGTATAAAGCTAGAAACTTCTCATCAAGGTGTCAAAACATCATTAGGTATGAGATAACAATCATCCTATATAATATAGAACTAATATGCAAATGGACCTCATACCCTCTCACTGTAATGCCATAAAGGCTCAGAAACTCAACACTGGGGAGAGAGGAATGGGGACCAGCCAGCTGTGGCTGGGAGAGAGACAAGCCACTTGCCCTGCAGTCCTGGGTACCTGAGACTGTGGCCCAGGCAAAGCCATCCACCCACAATCCCCTGTGGCTGAAGCCAACCTGGGTAAAGCTGGCCCAGATCCTGGATGTCTGCAGCTGGCCAGAGGGAGAGAAGCCCAGATCCTGAGTGCCTGTGACCAGCTGAAGGAGGAAATCCTGGGTCCCAGGTAAGGGCTGAGGCAGAGGCAGTTAGGGGCAATCCGGCTAGCAGGGGAGTAGTTATGGGTGATCAGGCTGGTAGGGGAACAGTCAGGGGCAATTAGGCAGGCAGGCAGGTGAGCAGTTAGGAGCCAGTGGTCCCAGATTGTGAGAGGAACTGAGACATTCCCTGAGGGGCCCCAGATTGGAAAAGGTGCAGGCCAGGCTGAGGGGACATGCCCCCCCCATGCATGAATTTCATGCACTGGGCCTCTAGTTAATAATAATAGCTCAGGAAGAAACCATTTATACACATAAAAAGGATAAAAGTAAAATGTAAAAAAAGGTATTTTATTTTTTTGTTCTTTGTTTGTTTGTTTGTTTTGTTAATACTCTCCAAGGCTATTTTTTTAATTGATTTTTTAGAGAGAGTGGAAGGGAGGGAGAGAGAGGAAGAGAGAGAGAAGGAAAGATTGATGTGAGAGACACATCAACTGGTTGCCTCCTTCACATGCCCTGACCCAGAGTTATGGATCCAGCCTGCAAACCAGGTACTTGTCCTTGACTGGACATCAAACCACAACCCTTTGGTTCTGGAGCTGATGCTCCAACCATTGAGGAATACTGGCTAAGGTGAAAAAGTTATTTTCAAAGAGTTTATAGTATCTTCTCCCAACAGATGCCCTTTCCAATATTTCTATTTTTTTTCTATTTGATTCTGTCCTATGCGTCATTCTGAGAACCCAGGCTACTGAGTTATTATATGTATGCCTTTTTACTGTTTGAATCTTGACTTCTTAAAAGCTACCCCAACCTAAAGAGCCCATAATCTACGTGTGAAACACTTTTGCAGAAATTTCTCTGGCTATGTGCCCCAACACTCAGTGAGCCATTAGTGGAGTGACTCTATAATTTATCAATGAAACTAGGGCATTTTTTACAGTGGTAGGAAGAGCTCCTAATAATTATCTCATACAAATTGGGCTGAATTCTTAAAGGCAGTAAATAAAAACTTACTCAAAAGAAATGGGGGAAATCAAATTAGAATTATTTTCTTGCAGTAATGTTTTAGAAAATGTACTGTGTACTTTGTGTTTGCTAATTCATCAAAGTAACTGTATTAGGTAGATAACATTCTTCCCATTTTATGGCTGAGAAAACTGAGCTTCTAAGTTAGAAGTACAGCCCTTTGCCCAAGGCTAAAACATATTATATGTTAGGGATAATATTGACTTTAGAGAGATTAGAAATTGTGAAAGGAACTGACTGACTGAATTAATGAATAAAGTGATAAAAAGCAAACACAGCACATCTCATTCATATGATGAAGAGAATTCTGTGTGTATTACCACCCTAGTTTTCAGAAATCTGCCAATTTGAAAAAATATTCTTAATTATTTGGTACTTCCTGCATCTATTTTATTTTGACAACTTCAGAAAGATAATACCAAGTTCCAGCAAGCAAGAAAGCTCATTGCTGTTGATAATTTCTTCAAATGGGAAAATATACAGAGCTTCCCAATCATATATTTAATTAGCTGAAAAAAGTTCTTATACTTAAAAAAAATTATCCTTATTGTTGAAAGTATTACAGACATCCCCTTTTATTCCCGATTGACCCCCTCCAACTTGCTCCCTTCCCTTCCCCAGGCCTTCACTTCACTATTGTCTGTCCATGGGTAATGCATAAATGAATATAAGTTCTTTGGTTAGCCTCTTCCTATCCATCAACCTCCCTCCCTCTGAGATTCATCAGTCTGTTGCATACTTCAATGTCTCTGGATCTATTTTGTTTGTCAGTTTATGAGTTCATATACCTTTATTCAGTAATTTCACTTCTAATAATGTATTTTTTCAGAAATAGAGGTAGCCTTCATACTCTTTTTTTAATGCATATTTTTATTTTATTTTAATGTTTTTATTTTTGTTTTTATTTTTTTTCCCCTATTGCCCTCCCCGGCCTTCCCCACCCCCCAGTACATGCCCTCACCTGTCTCCCCTCCCCCACAATGCCCTGTATCCATTGTCTATGCTTACATACATGCATACCAGTACTTCCATTGATCTCTTACAGCCCTCCCCTCCCCCCCCACCTCCCCTTTCTTCCCATTGTAGCATGACAGTCTGTTTATTGCTTCTTTGCCTCTGTATCTGGTCCCCTTCCCCACTCCCCTCCCTGATTCTTGTCTTTAAAAACATCTTGCCTTTGAAGACTAGAAATAAACTTATAAGAGCCAAAAAAAAAAGATTGAGTCCCAATTTCAATGTCCAATAGTTTTGAGTCCCAGTTTCAATGTCAAACAGTTCCTTCTGTGTACACATCATCAATGGTAACTGGATAGTTGACACATGGTGGCAATGCTAGTTCGACCCTCTCTGGTTTGGTCGTAGGCATCCTGTAGCAACGCACAGTTGCTGACTGATCGGATGGCAAGGCATCATCAGCATCTTCCCTCTTTGGACTGCCTCTCCTCTTGTTTTCGTGGTTGGAGCAGACCTGTCAGTTCCTCTCTATTGCAGGAGTCCAATTGGTCTTGGAGTTGTTTTCTGAAAGTATATAAACATATTCTTGACCAAAAGTTAATAAAGGAATCTTTTCTATAAAATTGACTTGGAGTCTTTTTATTTTTGCATACCCGCTTTTCCTTTGGCTTATTTTGACACCATGTGTGTTTTTCATGAGTGTCTTGCTGTTAGTATTACAAATGAAAATTCATTTTCTAGAATGAAAATTTTCTAGATGTAATTTACTTCCCAGATATTTTTCCTTATATGGCATTATCCTACTCTCCCTCCCTTTTTTTGATTAATGAAGAGTTTTGTAAAATTTGTTAATGCAATCTTGATAACTTTAGATTTTAATTTTTGCACACTAATATGCCTGTTTTATGTTCATTGCATATTAAGCAATTTTACCATGAGATGAGCTATCAATAGCAATTTTAATTAATACTTTAGAAACAGCTTTTTGTCCAGTACACTTAAATTTTCTTGGGTGTTCTCTGATTTCAACTCACCAATTTAAATTAATCTGAAAGATTGATAACTCTTTTACTGTCGAATTTAATACTCTACCAACAATCTTAGATTACCCTGTAAATGTTAGTGGAAAGGTTTATTTGCATTCTTGAGTAGGCACTGAGCATTCCTAGGCTGAATTTAGAAATAGGGTCAGCTGTTGTCGGCATGTTTCTGTGTTACCTGGGTTCTGATCTGTGCTGAGTGTGGGAAGCGAAGCAGTCAAGGGGGCAGGAGACCTCCCTCAGAAGGAGTGAGAGTTCAGACACCTGCAAGGTTGGAGGGGGTGAGGATCTGTGCCCTACCTCTGTTGACCCCCAAGTTCTCTCCTGATGGCCCCTCTGTGACTGTGCCTGTCTTAGGTTGTTTCTTCCTGAGGAATCTTACCATCTCTGACTAACCAGTCATCCTCCGGGGCCAAACAGGGTGTGTGAGGTTCAGTTCTGTCTCCACGGTAGCCTATGCCCCCATGGCCTCCACTCCCAGCACCTGCCTTTGGGATCCCCCAGCACAGATCACTTATCTCAGGGAATTCAGGTTCCTTCTCCAGGGAAGGCCCAGCTCACACCATTTGGCGAGAGACAGATCCATTATATCAGCCACCTCGAGGCTTCAACCTCAGTGTGAACAGAGAGCTCAGGCTACAGCTGAGGGCCATTGGATTGTGAGAAGAGGGTCCCTCTTGGCAAAAGTAGAAAGAGGGGTCAGTATAGAATGCTCAAGTGCCTTTCAAGTGTCTTAATTCCTTCTGAAAGGGGTTAAATCCTTTCATGTCCATTCCCCCCCCCCTTTTTTTTTAAACTGCTGCTAAACATTCAAATAATTAGTTTGTAATTTTGGGATAGTTGTACAATATGCTGTTGTGGAATATCAAAATTTAAATGACATTGTAGAATAACATCATGTAAGGAAATTCTTTGCTCTAGGTCATAGCAATTCAATTTCAAAGTGTCTGTCAATTTCTTTTTGTAACTTTATCTAAACTTTTTCAGGGAAGCAAAAACACAGATTACTTACCTTAGCTCAAGAGGTCAAATATATTGAGTTTCAATTACAATCCTTAAGACATTTTTTTACTTGTGTCCTTTTTCTCCCATTACCCCCAACCCCCGTTCCCTCTCATGCCCCACCCTGCCCGTTGTCTGTGCCCAATGAATATGCTCATATGCATGAATGAAAGTCCCTCTGTTGATCTCTCCCCCTTATTTTCACCAACCCCGACCTTCTCCAAGATTTGATGTTTTGGTTGATGTTTCTCATTCTCTGGATCTGGTCTTGATCATCAGTCTATATCAATCATTATATTCCACATATGGGTGAGATCATGTGATATTTATCTTTCTCTGCCTGGCTTATTTCACTAAGCATAATGCTTTCCATCTCCATCCATGTTGTTGTAAATGGTAAGAGCTCCTTTTTAAACTACAGCGTAGTATTCCATTGTGTAGATGTACCACAGATCTTTAATCCAATCATCTGCTGATGGGCACTTAGGCTGTTTCCAAATCTTAGCTATGGTGAATTGTGCTGCTATGAACATAGGGGTGCATATATCCTTTCTGATTGGTGTTTCTAGTTTCTTGGGATATATTCCTAGAAGTGGGATTACTGGGTCAAATGGGAGTTCCATTTTTAATTTTTTGAGGAAACTCCATACTATTCTCCACAGTGGCTGTATCACTCTGCATTCCCACCAGCACTGCACAAGGGTTCCTTTTTCTCCGCATCACTTTTTCTCCGCCAACACTTACTGTTTGTTGATTTGTTGATGATAGCCATTCTGACAGGTGAGAGATGGTACTGCATTGTTGTTTTGATTTGTATCTCTCTGATGATTAGTGACTTTGAGCAGGTTTTTATATGTCTCTT
>PVJN01029418.1:12850-26545 GCA_004026805.1 Lasiurus borealis | reverse complement strand
GGGCAGTAGGGGCGACCAGGCTTGCGGGGGGGCAGTTAGGGGTGATAAGGCCAGCAGGCAGAGGCAGATAGGGATGATCACACTGGCAGGGGGGCAATTAGGGGTGATCAGGCAGGCAAGCAAGTGAATAGTTAGGAGCCAGCAGACACAGATTGTGAAAGGGATGTCCGACAATCAGACATCCCCCAAGGAGTCCTGGATTGGAGAGGGTAGGCTGGGCTACCCTCCCCATGCACAAATTTTGTGCACTAGGCCTCTAGTGTGTGTGTGTGTGTGTGTGTTTAAATCTCCTTACCTTTAAAAAAAAACTATAATACAGTGGTCTCCCCCTTATCCACAAGCTTACTTTCCACAGTTTCAGTTACCTGTGGTCAACCATGGTTTTGAAAATATTCAGTGAAAAATTCTGGAAATAAAGAATTTATACATGGGTAGGCAAAAGTGGGTTAAATTACCAGCCATCATTATGTAAAAGATAAATTATAATTAGGGATACAGACCTAGCCGGTTTGGCTCAGTGGATAGAAGGTAGACCTGTGAACTGAAGTGGCTGAGATTCAAGGGCACATGCCCGGGTTGTGGGCTCGATCCCTAGTAGGGGCAGTACAGGAGGCAGCTGATCAACTCCCTCATCATTGATGTTTCTATCTCCCTTTCCCTTCCTCTTCAAAATCAATAAAAATACATTTTTAAAAACATATAAATAAATAAGGATACAAAATGATAAGAATGAGACAAATAATACAAATAAATAATATAATAACTAATAAATAATAATACGAGAATAAAGTGTTTTGGGTACTCACAGCTATAAACCTACTTTTGCCAACTCCTGGACATTTGAAGTGGCACACCTTTTTTTTTTTTTCTCTTTTAATATAATTTATTGATTTTTTACAGAGAGGAAGGGAGAGGGATAGGAAGTCAGAAACATCGATGAGAGAGAGACATCGATCAGCTGCCTCCTGCGTGCCCCTATTGGAGATGTGCCCGCAACCAAGGTACATGCCCCCAACCGGAATCGAACCTGGGACCTTTCAGTCCGCAGGCTGACGCTCTCTCCACTGAGCCACACCGGTCTCGGCTGAAGTAGCACACCTTTCTGAGTAGGATGGTGAAATCCTACTTGCTCCGCACTGCCCAGGACATCCCTCTGTCCAGCACACCCGTGCCGTATACACTTCTCGCCCATTAGTCACTTAGTAGCCGTCTCGGGTACCAGATCAGTTATCAGAGAGAGCACACTTACATAACCTTAACTACAGTATATTGTTCTCACTGTTCTATTTTATTACTAGTTATTCATCTCTTACTGTATCTAGTTTATAAATTAAACTTTATCATAGGTGTGTATATGTATGTGTGTGTGTGTGTGTATATGTATGTATATACGTATACGTATATGTATATGTGAAAAGCAAAGTACCTGTAGGGCTTGGTGCTCTCCATGGTGTCAGGCATCCTCCGGGGTCTTGGAGCATCTCCCCTGCGGACAGGCGGTGCAGTGCCCGGTGAAAAGCGCTGCAGTAATGCATGGTTCCAAAGAGGCATGTCCTCTTCTTTGGGCGTCTGCCTCTGCTTTTCAGTAAGACCCCACTTCTGCTTCTAACAGAAGCTTCATCTTCTCCGGCTTGAATAGATGGCATAACAATGCAGTGCTGACAGAGAGAATTCACAAGCTTTAGTCAAGTGGACAAAAACTAAAGTAATTTTGCCCTGTTCTCTGCTGGTGGGCTGTGACATGTCTTAGATGATCTTGGTGGAGAGAAAAGCTTTAGCTGCATTCAAAGAAAAAGAAATAAAACAATAGCATTCCCTTTTATCTCACGGAGCTGTGCATTCGTTTCCCTATTAGGTAAGTAATGAATTAGTAATGTAAAATTATAAAAATGTGAAATGGCCTTTCAGATAACTAATCATAAAGGAGGACTAAAGCTATAAATACTTTCTAGAATTCTTTATTAAAAAACGAGTCCAAAGGATTAATTCTGAGGTAGCGCTGGTGAAGTATGGCTGGCTCTGATCAGAGTCAGAAGTCTCACAGATGAAGCTAAGTGAATAGTAGCTATGTTATCTATTAGCGTCTTTTTATAGAGCGGGCTCTCTAAATGGAAGCATGTTTTATTTTTTTTAAGCGTGTTTTAAATTATGAAAATGGAACACTGCTTTTGATAGCTTTTTAATTTTTTTTGTTTTATATTTGTTTTAGGACCAGGAGTTGGTAAACCAAACCATTAAAATTTTGAAAAGCAAAATGATAAAGAGATTGTATTGCAGGGGTTATTCCTATAGTTGTCAATAGCTTAAATATTTAAAAATTATATTGAAATATGCACATTGTGACTGTTGATTGGAAAAAGTGTCCTGAGAGCCAACAACTGGTGTTTGCGCTGTCCTGGTGAAACTGAACCCCTGCTCTCTTGCAGATAGTAGGATTGAACCCCGTTCTCTTGCAGATAGTAGGATTGAACCCCCGCTCTCTTGCAGATAGTAGGCCACGCTTTTGACGAGGTGGATGACCGTTTACAGAGCCCCTACCACGAGACCGTCTACTCCCTCCTGGACACGCTCAGCCCCGCCTACCGGGAGGCCTTCGGGAACGCGCTCCTCCAGAGACTGGAAGCTTTGCAGCGGGACGGACGGTCGTGACTAAGCTTGTTCCTCGCAGCGGGGCGGCTGCCGATCCACAGTGTTGATGTCAAGCTTGAAATTCTTGCCTATGGCCATAGAGAATGCATCTTTGATTTTGTGTCTTTATCTTTTCTTGCTTCAAAATTTGGCTTTTGACTTAGCACGTTATGGAGTAATGAGTCTTCTTTCTTAGTTCCTGATTCATGCAGGGAATTGCTGTCATGCCATCACTTCAGACGTGCAGCTTTCTTCATGTGGTATCTCTGCATTTCAAAGCCAATCGGTGTTTCCTTCTGTTACTCCAGGACTTCGACCGCTGCCAGCACTCCCTGTCACAGGGAGCTTCTGGATTTGCACAGTAATGTAGGATGGAGAAGGACCTACATGCAAACTTTGGTTCAGCTCGCTAAATCGGGGGTTCACTCCTAGCTTGGACTAACTTTGTAACAATTATTTTGGTACTAGCCTTACTGGAAATAAATTCTCAACCAGTTTCTCCTGCACAAAATTTGAAATTCACTTAATCTCTTTATAGTGCTGATACGGACTGATAAAAATGCATATATAAATATATATTACTTTGCTAGTATTCAATGAACAACAGGGACCCAAGATAGCTCCGTATTCCTTGTTTGCAACAGCCAGCGCACTAAGAGGACAGCCGTTAGCAAATGAATGTAATTAATAACTTTTTCCAAGGTGTTGAAGCACATAAGCAAATACAGGAACAGGCTCCATCCTTTTTCTTAACAAACAGCATCTTCAATGTGTGGGATTTACAAGAAAGAAGATTCTGATTTCCTAAATAGCCGTTTGGCCTGTGCTGACTCTTACCTGAATGTCGGTTTACATGCTGTACAGTGTATATTCGGAAAGTATTTTTGCCGCAGTGTTTGCTTTCTATGACGTAGTGCTCTGGTATCCCCCCCCACACACCCTCCTTTCCCAGCGGACGCGCAGTGTTCTGTCTCCATGCTAACCCCACCGTGTAACCCGAGTGCATTGTGGGTCTGAAAACCAAAGGATGAAGGAAGCATTCCGAGACTTCATGTTTGAAAAAGGGAGAAATCTGTATTTTCTATTTCATCGCTAAGATTTATAAACTCAGTAAACCATACCATGCTGCTATATGTCTTCTAGAACATGTTGAGTAGTAAGGATTGGGGAAGTTTTTGTTTTGAATACTAACAGTCCAAAGCAGCAGCTGTTAGAAATATTGGGCTAGAATTCTGCATTGAAACCCTCCTTTGGAAATTTGTCATTTGCAGGCTTGGTTTTCTGTCATTATTAAGTCACAAGTACTTTCCAGCTCTGACGTTTTTGTAGACCAGTTTGGTTCCAGTCACTGCTTATGGCAAACCTCAGTTCAGTGCTTCATTGTGGTTGACAATGCACATTCATTCTCGGCTTTGCTTTCAGATGCTCGCCTGTTTGGGCAGTGAAGTCTAATGTCAGGTTGAACAATCTCAGGCTAACTTAAAGGATCTTTGTAAAGTTTGAATAAAATTCTACCTGTTCGTTTTGAGTTAAGTATGCAGAAAAAAATGATTGTGTGTGTGAAAGTTGAAATGGTTCATTTTGTGATAAATGATGAATTTCAAGAGCTTCTGTTTCTTCTCTTTTGTTAAAATAGAATTAGAAGAATTTATAAAAACTGGACTTTTCACTCCAAAGTCTTGCCACAATGGTGTCGCTTGAACCGTTAATCAATGCGTGGTGGCACAGAGCTCTGAAGCTGTGACCTTTCACAGTGGGATGTGGGGAGTAAGCCAGTGCAGTATCATTTCCATTTTTCAATTCAGTGTTGTTACATTTTAATGGGAGGTGAGGTGCTCTTTTTATTACTATGAAAGGAACAGGAAGACAAGACTTAGTAAAACACTGATGATAAAACCTCCACTAGATGGTGCAACCTCAATTTTACCTCTCTGTTTAAAGCAGATGACTTAAAGCCTCGATTACACTTCCAAAGGAAAAAGGAAAATTAACTCTTAAGTAAATTAAAAAAAAAAAAATGAGAATGGGCAAATGACATAACTCAGAAAAAAAAAATACAGATGTCCACTAGTAACTACTTGAAAGATTACCTGACCAGTAATTCAAGAAAGGTAAATAGGTTTGGCTATGTTGGGTCATTTCACCTAATCATTTTAATAATTTCTCTTACCTACGTAACTAGAGGCCCGGTGTACCTCAGCCGCGTCGCCCCCCTGGCGCAAATGTGCACCAGGCCTCTAGTGCAGCACAAAAGCCTAAGCAACCATTACAGCGGAACAACCAGAACGACTGGTCGCTGTGACGCGAACTGGCCCCCTAGTGGTGAGTGCATCCCACAGCGGGAGCACCCCTCAGCCAGAAGCTGGGCTTACAGCAGGCTAGGCAGGCCATGGCAGGAGCCTCGCCTGCCTCCACAGCAGCGCTAAGGAGCGGCGAGCGGAGCCATAAAGAGCAGCGAGCAGGCAGGCGGACATCCCTCAAGGGGTCTTAGATTGTGAGCAAGCACCTGCTGGGCTGAGGGGACCCCCGACCCCGACCCCCAGTGCACAGACTTCGTGCACTGGACCTCTAGTTTAAATATAACGATACAGTAAGGATTTAATGAGAGGGCACTCTTAACCTCTGCTGGAGGATATCCTGGCACCACCTTTCTGGCAAACAGTAGCAGTAGAGCCTTTACAAAGTTTATAACTCCTGTTCTGGTGCTACCCTAGCCAGTTAGCGTGGTGAGCAACTCCGAGGACATATACTGCAGGGATGTTCATTTTCTCTAAGAAATCATTGAAATGGCTCGAAAAGTGTTTAAGTTCTGCCACATTGATGGGGAAATGTACAGCCATTAAAAATCATCAGGCGGGCGGGGGGTGGGAAGGGAGGGAGATGACAATGGGGAAAATTAAACTACATGGGAAAAAATGAAACTAGCCCTAGCCAGTTTGGCTCAGTGGATAGAGCGTCAGTCTGCAGACCACAGGGCCCCAGGTTCAATTCTGGTCAAGGTCACATGCCCAGGTTACAGACTTGATCCCCAGTGTGGGGCATGCAGGAGGCAGCTAATCAGTGATTCTCTCTTATCATTGATGTTTCAATCTCTTCCTTTCCCTTCTTCTCTGAAATCAATAAAAATATATTTTTTAAAAGTGAAACTAACTTATTTTGGAAAACTCGTCTGTGAACAAGAAAATGAAATAAAATATTCTACATGTTCATAGCCCTCAGCAGGTGGTAACATAGGTAGTTTTCATTTTCTCTATATTTTTTCACATTTTTCTACATTTGCTTGTATATACTAACTAGAGGCCCGATGCACGAAGATTCATGCAAGAATGGGCCTTCCTTTCTCTGGCTGCTGGCACCACCTTTATTCCAGCCAGAGCCGCCTTTCCACCTTCCCATGCTGCCCAGAGGCCCAGAGCAGCTGGGGCCGTGCGGAACATCTGTGTTCTGCCCCCAGCCACTCAGCGCCTGTGTATGCAAATTAACCTTCCATCTTTCTTTGGTCAATTTACATACTCACTTCTGATTGGCTGGTGGGTGTTGCAAAGATATGGTCAATTTGCATTTTTCTCTTTTATTTGTGTAGATCAGCGGTTTTCAACCTGTGGGTCTCGACCCCTTTGGGGGTCGAATGACCCTTTCACAGGGGTCGCCTAAGACCATCAGAAAACACATATTTCCCATGGTCTTAGGAACCAACAGACCTCTCCTCGAGTAGCAAAGTGTAGCAATGTAGTTTACTGTTGTCATATGAAGACTGTTACCCATGCTACACCACAATTCAAGACAAAATTTTTCATTTATTTGTAATTAGAAAGAAATATTTCACAATATATAATTACATATTGTTTTTGTGATTAATCCCTATGCTTTCATTATGTTCAATTTGTAACAACGAAAATATATCCTGCCTATCAGATATTTACATTACAGTTCGTAACAGTAACAAGATGACAGTGATGAAGTAGCCTCGGAAATAATTTTATGGTTGGGGATCACCACCCCATGAGGAGCTGTCTTAAAGGGTCGCGGCCTTAGGAAGGTTGAGAACCACTGGTGTAGACTGAAGGGGGAAGCAATAGAGTTGGTTCTAGCTAGCTGAAGCACCTTTCTAGGAAAAACACCAACCTGTGTTCGGTTGTGTGTGCTCCCAGCATCCTCACTCCCCGTGGTGATCCGGTTCCCACCTTGCCCCTGGGTCCGGAATCAGTTGTTACACTTCTCTCAGAGCGAATCGAGTCCGTGTGTGTGGGATCCTGATCATAGCTCTTCCATCATCAGTCCAAAAAAAAGGAATGAAAAGCTCCCATTTGGAGCAGTGAGCCTTCGGCTTACAGAACAAAAGCAATTGCAGCTTTGGAGACCGGTTCAGAAAGTGCTTTCCTGCATGAATTATTTAATCCTCACAGTCCTGCAGGCTGGTGTTCTGCCCACACCCACCCCCCTGTTTTACAGCCCACTGAGCAGTTTAGGGGAAAGGTTAAAAGATGGGGCCCAGGCTCCAGCAAAAGGCTTGCAGAGTGTAACTCCACCAACGCTGAGTGCCTGGCAGCCAGCGCCTCCCAGTGTTCTGGCGCTCCTGGCCACCTGCACTTTTTGAGGCAAGAAGGATTATATAATAAATAAATAAATAAATAAATAAATAAATAAATAAATAAATATAAAACAAAATGGCTGCATGTGTTAAGTATTTACTAGTGCATTTAGCAAGTCCCTATTTAAAGCACAAAGAGATCCCAATAGAATCAGGCTATTCCAAGAGAGCAAGTGGCCAGACGTGGCAGGCCTCAGGGCGGCGGTTCTCCACCTTCCTAAGGCCGAGACCCTTTAAGACAGCTCCTCATGGGGTGGTGACCCCCAACCATAACATTATTTCCGTGGCTGCTTCATCACTGTAATGTTGCTGCTGTTATGAACTGTAATGTAAATATCTGATAGACAGGGTGTATTTCATTGTTACAAATGGAACATAAGTAAAGCACAGGGATTCGTCACAAAAACAATATGTAATTACATATTGTGAAATATTTATTTCTAATGAAAATAAATGAAATGTTGTCTTGAATCGTGGTGTCGCATGGGCAACAGTCTTCCTAGGACAACAGTAAACTACATGGCTACACTTTGGGACACGGAGGAGCGGCGTGTTGGTTCCTAAGACCATGGGAAATAGGTGTTTTCCGCTGGTCTTAGGCGACCCCTGTGAAAGGGTTGTTCTACCCCCAAAGGGGTCGGGACCCGTAGGTTGAGAACCGCTGTCTCAGGGGGGAATGCCACTGGGAAAGGTCAAAACCTCAGTCCCGTCCCTGAGTGCACGTGGCCGCCGGCTGCCTCCACCGCTGCGCACCCTCTTCCCGACCTGCTAGGAAATGACCCCTCGGCCAGCGGAGCCCCACGGACCGCGCAGCACGGGGGTGGGGGACCCCCAGGCTGTCGTTCCCGCGACCAGAACCCGAAATCCCCGGGCAATGCTCCTCCTCCCCGTCGAGGATCAGGCCGGGTCCTGTCCGGGAAGTCCCCGCTCCCTGCGGGCGGGAGGCTGGACCTCCTCCTCCGGCTCATGAGGCCTCGCGGTCCTCCGAGTCCTCGTGGCCGGAGAAACAGAGAAGAACAGGCGCCCAGGTCGCGCCCCGCCCCGGAGCGCACACCGGGCCGCAGGTGCGGCGCCGAGGGGCGGGCTCTCCAGTGGCTCCGCCCACCCGGGGACGCCCCGCCCCGGAGCGCACACCAGGCTGCGGTCGCGGCGCCGAGGGGCGGGCTCTCCAGTGGCTCCGCCCACCCGGGGACGCCCCGCCCCGGAGCGCACACCAGGCTGCGGTCGCGGCGCCGAGGGGCGGGTCCTCCAGTGGCTCCGCCCACCCGGGGACGCCCCGCCCCGCTCCGGAGCGCACACCAGGCTGCGGTCGCGGCGCCGAGGGGCGGGCTCTCCAGTGGCTCCGCCCACCCGAGGACGCCCCGCCCCGCGCCGGAGGCCCCGCCCCCGGAGAGCGGTCCGGAGGCCTTGACCCCGCCGCCTTGGCAACCAAAGGGACGCTCTCGCCTTAGCTCCCGGCGCGGCTCCAGCCATGGCGGAGGAAGACGAACTCGGCCGGACGGAGAAAGTGATCCGGGTCCAGCGGGTGTTCGTCAACCTGCTGGACACCTACAGCAGCGGGAACATCGGGAAGGTGAGCGGCGGCGGCGGGGCCCTGGCCCCCCGACCCCACGCCCGCGCCCCCAGTCCCAGGCCTGAGAGGTCGGTCCCGTGCCACACGGGCTTGCTGTCCTCCGGGCTCCTCCTAAGAGAGGGTCCCTCTTCCGGGGCACAGCCAAGACCCCCAGGACCCAGTCGAATCCAGGCTGGATCGCCACCCCACCTGGACGTCCTCTCTTCCCCACCCCCCCCACACCCATCCTCACCCCGAGACGGCAGGCCCAGCCCTGGGCCCTCCCTGTGAAGGAGGGGAAACTGAGGCCCAGCGGAAGGAAGGGACCTGCCCGAGATCACCTAGTGAGTGGGAGGCAGAACCTCGGAACCGAACCCAGGTCTCTTCTCTGACCCCCTTCACTGGGCTCTGTTTCCACTCCCCCCCGCGTCTGGAGCTGGCAGCTGATGAGAATGTCGCTCCCATTAATCACGGGATTCGGCATCAAGTACACAGTGTAGGGATTACAGTAAAAAAAAAAAAAAAAAAAAAAAATTGCAATACTATGGATGGTGCCAGGTAGGTCCTGGCAATGTACCCACCTGGCACCATCTAATATAGACCAAGTATATATTGTCTAACCTCTACGCTGTGCACATGAACTCATACAAACTAATGTTGAATGTCAACTGTAATTTAAAAAATTGGTCCAGCGGTTCTATCGCCCGCAAAGTATTTTGCATTCAGCCATCCTTCAACCGACGGTTTGAGCGTGGGTCCTGGGCGAGGCACCGTTGGGGTCCTGAAGGCCACCAAGCTTTTCACCTCGTCCCACCGGCCACGCTGGAGAATGGCGGCGTTCAGAGAGAGTTCAGAGAGCTCGGCCACAGAGACAGCCATGGCCGTGCCGCTTCCCTGAGGAGGGCTGCGTGGTCTCCTGAGACCGGCAGCCAATGACCACCCACCGGCGGCTAACGCCGTGGGACTTGCCTCCCCGCTGGGAAGTCCAGAAGGGGAACCCTCGTCCACAGGGTTGGCTCCTCCCTGGGGCTGGAGCTTCTCTCTCTCAGCTTCTCTCTCTCGGCTCCTGGGGCTCCCCTGGCTGATAGGATCGTCACTCTGCACTCTGCCTCCATCGTTCCACAGTCTTCCCCCCTGGGTGTCTCTGTGCCCCAAGTCCCCTCTTCTGTTGGGACACCAGTCCCTGAGTTCGAACCCACCCTGACCTGGCACAAGGTCATTTATCCTGATTACATTGGCAAAGAACCCTATTTCCCACTGTGGTCAGACTCACATGTCCGGGTGGACAGGAATTTGTGGAGAGGGGGACACTGGTCAACCCAGTACATCATCTGAAGTTGATCAGTCAAAAAGACACACACCGCTGAGACCGGTTTGGCTCAGTGGATAGAGCGTCGGCCTGCGGACTGAAAGGTCCCAGGTTCGATTCCGGTCCAGGGCATGTACCTTGCTTGCGGGCACATCTCCACTGTGGGGCGTGCAGGAGGCGCCTGATCGATGTCTCTCTCTCATCCATGTTTCTGACTCTATCTCTCTCCCTTCCTCTCTGTAAAAAAATCAATTAAAAAAAAAAAAAGTCCTTCACCCCGGGCTCCCTGCTCACTTCCTGCGCTGGCTGGGCTGCCGGGTCCTGCCGCTGCTTCAAGCGGGGGTAGGAGGGTGCGCGGATCCCGCAGGGTGCAGGGCCTCGTTGCCCGACTTTTGCAGGAGGAGGCAGGTGGGGTTGGGGTCCGGGCCCCGGGCTGCTTCCAGGAGGTGCCTGCCGGCCTTTCTCAGGAGCCGAGAGATGGACAGCGGGTGGGCTGGGTCGGAGAGGTGAATGGGTGAGTGAGTGAATGAATGAATGAGTGGATGAATGAGTGGACGAATGAGTGGATGAATGAATGAATGAGTGGGTGTATGAATGAGGGGGTGGATGAATGAATGAGTGGATGAATGAGTGGACGAATGAGTGGATGAATGAATGAGTTAATGAATGAATGAGCGAATGAATGAGTGAGTGAGTAAATGAGTGAGTGAATGAGTGATTAAATGATTGAGTGAATGGAAGACTGAAAGGACTCTGTCTTTGCCGGCCCGGGATATTTTTAAAAATTATTTTATTGATTCCAGAGAAAAAAATTAAAGAGAGAGAGATAAAAACATCCATGATGAGAGAGTATCGTGGACCGCCTGCCTTCTGCACTCCCCACGACCCTGCCTGGGAATCGAACCCCGATCTCTGGGTTCATAGGTCAAGCTCAACCTGTGAGCCACGCTGCCCTGGCTCTGCCCTGGGTACTTTCCCCAAAGTTCTGGCTTTGTTAACTTTTCACCTCCCCTGAGTCCGCAAACTCTCATCTCTTACAAAAAAAAATAAAAAATAAAAATTTAAAAAATAAATAAATAAATAAAGTCCTTCAGCACAGAAGTAGCAGAGCTAAAATGCAATCCCAGGTCTTCTCTGATTCCACAGCCTGAGCTCTTTTTTTTTTTTTTTTTTAAATATAGTATTTCTTTAGAGAGGAAGGGAAAGGGAGAGAGAGATAGAAACATCAATGATGAGAGAGAATCATTGATCGCCTGCCTTCTGCACGCCCCCTGCTGGGGACTGAGCCCGCATTCCAGGCATGTACCCTTGGTTGGAATCGAAACTGGGACTCTTCAGTCCGCAGGCCGATGTTCTATCCACTGAGCCACACTGGCTAGGGCTTACTGTTTTTTTTTATGGAGGAAAGGGCCCATGAAATGAGACCCTGCTTGGCAGCTAAACAGTGCCTCCCACACTCTCAGCACCCCATCAATATTTGTTGCATAAATTGATGAAGGAGAGGCAGGCACCAAGGCCCAGATGGTGCGGGGTGGGGCGCTCGGTTTATGTCCTCATCTGTTGAAGGCCACTGCAGCTCTTAAACAGGGAGGTGACACGATGGAGACGAGAAGGGGGAGAGGAGGAAGAGAACGCAACTTTCTACATTATCTCCTTTTGATCTGATTATTTTTGAACAGTCTATCTGCAGAATACGACTTTTAGTTTGGTTTGGCTCAGTGGCTAGAGCGTCAGCCTGCAGACTGAAAGGTCCCAGGTTCGATTCTGGTCAAGGGCACGTACCTTGGTGGTGGGCGCCTCCCCAGTGGGAGGTGTGCAGGAAGCAGCTGAGGGATGTCTCTTTCTCATCGATGTTTCTAACTCTCTATCCCTCTCCCTTCCTC
The DNA here is from genome assembly GCA_004026805.1 of Lasiurus borealis. Taxonomy (NCBI): domain Eukaryota; kingdom Metazoa; phylum Chordata; class Mammalia; order Chiroptera; family Vespertilionidae; genus Lasiurus; species Lasiurus borealis. Next base: position 14,582 of record PVJN01029418.1, on the reverse strand, counting down.
TCTGTAAAAACTCAATAAAATATATTTAAAAAGAAAAAAAATATGGACACAATTATTTTAAAAAAATAAAAATAAAGAAGCTTATCGATAACGGAATTTTCTGGCTCTTCCTCAACGAGCCAGGACCTCTCTTTCTCCAAAGCCAAGCAATGGCTGTTGTCTGTACTATTAACCTGGAAATGAGAAGCTGAGCGAAAGGCCGCAAGTGTCTAGGTGAGATCCACAAAGAGCAGCTGTTCGGGAATCACAGATTCAGGGAGAAGCCCAGGTCGTGTTCTGATGAGAAAAGGAAGGGAAATGATTACATGAATAGAAGGAAGGAATTTCTGTTGGGGTTAAGAAGTCAAGGAAAGGCCCAGCCAGTCTAGCTCAGTGGTAGAGTGTTGACCTATGAGCCAGGAGGTCATGGTTCAGTTCCCAGTCAGGACACATGATCAAGTGGCAGGCTCATTCCCCAGTGTGGGGCGTGCAGGAGGCAGCTGATCAATGATTCTCATCATTGATGTTTCTCTCTCTCTCTCCCTCTCCCTTTTTCTCTAAAATCCATAAAACATATAAAATATATATATTCTAGAGGCCCATTTCACAAGATTGGTGCACTGGGGGTCGAGGAAGGTCCCTCAGCCTGGTCTGCATCCTCTTGCAGTCCAGGACCCCTCGGGGGATGTCCCCCTGCCAGCTTAGGCCTGATCTCCCTGGGAACCGGGCCGAAGCCGGCAGTCAGGCATCCCCCGCGCAGTCCAGGTCTCTCACAGTCCAGGACCCCTCGCTCCTTCCCGCCTGCCTGCAGCAGAGGCAGGAGAGGCTCCCACCACTACTGTGCTTGCTAGCCACGAGCCCGGCTTCTGGCTGAGCGGTGCTCGCTCTGTGGAGCGCACTGACCACCAAGGGGCAGCTCCTGTGTTGAGCATCTGCCCCTAGGTGGTCAGTGTGCATCATAGCGACCAGTGCTTCTGCCGTCCAGTCGATTTGCATACCATGGGATTATATAAGATTATATAGGATTTTTTAAAGTCAAGGAAAGAGCTTCTAGACATGCAAATAAGCTAGGTTATTATTTGGCCGTACCTGGTGATGCTCGTTCTAAAGAATGTACTAGTATTTCAGCCCTGGCTGGATTGGCTCAGTGGATAGAGTGTCGGCCTGCGGACTGAAGGGTCCTGAGTTCGATTCCAGTCAAGGGCACATGCCTGGGTTGCTGGACTTGATCCTCAGTGGGGGGAGAGGGGAGGATGTGTAGGAGGCAGGCAGCTGATCAATGATTCTCTCTCATCCTTGATGTTTCTGTCTCTCTTCCTCTCCCTTCTTCTCTGACATCAATAAACATAGATATTTTTAAATGTATTTCCTTTTCATGGGTGGCACCTCTAGCACCCCTGACTACAGGCAGGTCCTCGGAGTCCTCATGCGTCGACTGCCCTCACTCCAAGGTGTTCTTGGGATTGGGGAAGATCGCCCTTGTCTTGCAGTTTCTCTCGAACTGTGTGGTCGGGGCGTCGCTTGAAGAAATGACAGAAGAAGAGGAGGATGATGATGAGAGCAAGTCCGCGATGCCAGACGCCTCCTCCTCCAAACTGAAGGAGGGCACCTTCCAGATCGTGGGCACGCTGTCCACGCCCGGAAAACCCTCGCCCGACTTCGCCCTGGAGACCTACACCGTGAGTCCTGGTGGTGTCTGCTGGGAGCAGACAAAGGGAAGCGTCAAAGCCCCGTTCCCCCAAAGCCCCCCTCC
>PVJN01029418.1:0-12750 GCA_004026805.1 Lasiurus borealis | reverse complement strand
CCAGCCGAGGGCACAGGCCTGGGTTGTGGGCTCCATCCCCAGTAGGGGGCGTGCAAGAGGCAGCCGATCCATGATGCTCTCTCAACATTGGCTTTTCTCTCTCTCTCTCTTCCTCTTCCTTCCTCTCTGAAATCAATAAAAAAAATATTTTTTTAAAAAAATAAGAATTTAAGTTAGATATTCTTGGAAGTATGAGCCTCATTTGGGTTTTCAGACTCCTCACATCCTCTCTAGAGACTGTATTTAAAATGTACTCTGAAAATAAAATAAAATAAAATGCACTCACAGAGCCCCAGGCCCTGTGGGCGCTGACTGCGCAGGGGAATTGCCTTGGAAAAGCAGGCCGTTCTGTTGCTGTTGGCGGGGAGACACCGCTGCCCCCACGTGGCCCATGGAAATGCCAGCTTGGCGATTTCTTGTCCTTGTGGTGGTGATAGCACCCACCGTGGATGTCCCTCTCCTGGAAAGGCGCCCTGTGTGCGCATCCTCCCCGCGAGGACTCCCGAGTTCAAACACCATGGTCACCCTGGCCCGTGGGGCTCACTCGGTTGAGCATGGTCCTCTGCACTGAAAGGTAGCTGGTTTGATTCCCGCTCAAGACACATGCCCAGGATACAGGTTCGATCCCCAGTCAGGGTGTGTATGGGAGGGGAGAAATGAGACACTCTTTCTCTCTCTCTCTCTCCTCCCCCCCACCTTCCTCTCTTTCTAAAAATCAATAAAAACATGTAAAAAAAATAAACACAATGATCACCCCAGTTACTTTTATCTAATCTAAGAACTTTATGTTTCTAACCATTAAAAGTTTCTGTATTTTTTAAAATATATTTTATTGATTTCTTACAGAGAGGAAGGGAGAGGGATAGAGAGTTAGAAACATCGGTGAGAGAGAGACACACCGATCAGCCGCCTCCTGCACGCGCCCCACTGGGGATGTGCCCGCAAACAAGGTACATGCCCTTGACCGGAATCGAACCCAGGACCTTTCAGTCCACAGACCGACGCTCTATCCACTGAGCCACACCGATTTTGGCTATAAGTTTCTGTTTTTTTAAAATATTCCCAACAGTCAATGTAATAAGATACCTTCCATCTAGAAAGAGAACGGATTGGTCCACTCTCGAGGATGCTGAAACAATCCCCATAGCACTTGTGAGTCACTCGAGATATAGAATCGCTCAAACAATCCTGCAGAGAGTTTGAGTGAGTTTTAAATGTCCTAAGTGTGTGCTAATTCTTCCCTTCTGAATTGGGGTGTAAACAGCCTACCTAAGATCATCCTGCAACTTTTTGATCATCCGCTCCCAGCTACAGTGGTACCTCGAGATACGAGTTTCATTCGTTCCGTAACCTTGAGGCGTGGGAAACTATGAGACGCTCGAGTCGCGGTAAACGGGTGGGTCGTGAGCATCCGGCCGATCCACGCAATGACTCCTATCTCAAATGTTGCTCGTATTTCAAAGCAAAAATCGCTCGCTCGACGGCTCGTATCTCAAAAATCTCGTATGTCAGGGCACTCGTATCTTGAGGTACCACTGCATTTCCTTAAGCGTCTTTGTTATTTGAAAACCTGCCACAGAGCAGAGCCAGCCTCCCATTGGAAAAGGAAATCCTTCTTCTGCACATGTTTTCGGGAGATTCTCCTGGGCGGGAGACCCCATGGGGGAAGTGTCCTTGCATCTCCGTGTCACGCACCTGCTGTCGGCTTCTGGAATGAACGGCTGCCGGTTCTCTCCCCAGGACATTTCCCGAGAAGAGCTCCTGATGCGCCTGCTGGAGTGCGACGTCATCGTTTACAACATCACGGAGAACCCCAAGCAAGCGGAGGAGGCCCTGTGGGCAGTGTCCGGTCAGTGAGGGGGCCCCCTTCTCTCCGGGGACACCGCCTCGGTGTCACTGACTTTACCGAAGAGGAGTCCTCACATCGGGGCCGTCAGAAGTGAGACCTGCTCCCCCAGGGTGGAATCAGGAGAAGGCAGGGGTCAGCAAACTCCTCAGTCCACGGAGCCAGATAGCAACAGCCCAACAATTGAAATTTCTTTTTTTTTTTTAAGTATATTTTATTGATTTTTTTACAGAGAGGAAGGGAGAGGGATAGAGAGTTAGAAACATCGATGAGAGAGAGACATCGATCAGCCACCTCCTGCACACCCCACAGTGGAGATGTGCCTGCCACCAAGGTACCCACAACTCTCACTGGGAATCAAAGGTGACTTTCTAGTTCACAGGTCAAGGCTCAAACACTGAGCCGTGCCAGTTGGGCAATACCATGTTGTTTGAAAAGCAGGCAGCCCCCTTTTGCTAAACCCTGGATAATAGCAGCAGCAAAGCCCCACTTGGGCTGAGAGAAAAGCAGTGGAACAGCGCCTCGGAAGTGAGCCCCCCCATTGGGGGAAACCGGGATGAAAAAGTGCCTCTGTGGGCACTGGGGATTCTGCGGGGGGGCTTCCCATGATTGACTTCCCTCCCCTTCCTCACTCTGGGCAACATTCCCCTGCATTTTCTTCCCCTCCCGCCCACCCCCGCTCCCTAAGGCAGTGGTTCTCCGCCTTCCTCATGCCGAGACCCTTTAACCCAGTTCCTCCTGTGGTGGTTACACCAACCGTAGCACTATTTGCGTGGCTACTTCACCACTGTCACTTTGTTATGAATTGTCATGCAAATATCTGTGTTTTCCGATGGCCTCAGGCTCTAGAGCAGTGATTCTCAACCTGTGGGTCTCAACCCTTTAGGGGTCGCCTAAGACCAGTGGAAAACACCTATTTCCCATGGTCTTAGGAACCAACACACCGCTCCTCAGTGTAGCAAAGTGTAGCCATGTAGTTTACTGTTGTCCTAGGAAGACTGTTGCCCATGCTACACCACGATTCAAGACAACATTTCATTTATTTGTCATTAGAAATAAATATTTCACAATATATAATTACATATTGTTTTGGGGATTAATCCCTATGCTTTAATGATGTTCCATTTGTAACAACGAAAATACATCCTGCCTATCAGATATTTACATGACAGTTCATAACAGTAGCAAGATTACAGCGATGAAGTAGCCACGGAAATAATTTTATGGTTGGGGGTCACCACCACATGAGGAGCTGATGAGGGGCGCTGGCGGGAGTGGGGGGCGGAAGGGGGGTGCAGGAAGTTGGCTGTGGGAGCGCAGTGACCACCAGGGGCCAGCCCCTGCATGGAGCATCCGCCCCATTGTGGTCAGGGTGTCTCCATCGCTGGTCCCCTGATGGGTGCAGGCTCCCCTCTGCCGGCTCTGAGAGGGAGGGAGGGGCGCAGGCTCTCAGGAGGCCAGGGGGCTGGAGGGAGGACGCCAGGGAGGGGGAAACGCAGCCACGCGACCCCCCCTGCCAGTCCCGCCCGCAGCCCGCCCGGCTTTGAGCTGGCACCCCCTGTTCTGGGGGAACCCAGGTAACGCCGGCTCTTTGGCCCCGCAGCCCTGAACGAGGAAGTCGGCCACTTTGAGAAGCGCAAGGTGTTCATTCTCATTTCCACGGTGATGACCTGGGCGCGGTCCAAGCCCCTGGACCCGGTAAGTAGTCTGTCTCCGTCTGTCCGCCTTCCATCGTTCCGTCCCCCTCCGAGCAGCCTTCTCCCCGCCTGCGGGTCCTGATCTGCGACTCCCAGGCTGACCGCCTAGCGCAGCGGTTCTCAACCTATGGGTCGCGACCCCTTTAGGGGTCAAACGACCCTTTCACAGGGGTCGCCTAAGACCAGCGGAAAACACCTATTTCCCAGGGTCTTAGGAACCAACACACCGCTCCTCGGTGTCGCAAAGTGTAGCCATGTAGTTTACTGTTGTCCTAGGAAGACTGTTGCCCATGCTACACCACAATTCAAGACAAAATTTCATTTATTTGTAATGAGAAAGAAATATTTCACAATATATAATTACATATTGTTTTTGTGATGAATCCCTATGCTTTAATGATGTTCCATTTGTAACAACGAAAATACATCCTGCCTATCAGATATTTACATGACAGTTCATAACAGTAGCAAGATGACAGTGATGAAGTAGCCACAGAAATAATGTTATGGTTGGGGGTCACCACCACGTGAGGAGCTGTCTTAAAGGGCCGAGGCCTTAGGAAGGTTGAGAACCGCTGTCCTAGCGCCTCATTGGTCCCCTCTCCTCGGGCCAGCTCCCGTCTCGGAGCAGCAGAGCCTGTTGGTCCAGGTTCCAGGTCATGGGCCTGACTTGGCACCAGTCACTGTGGCCAGGGTAGCGCCGAGCTCCGCCGGGTCCCGTGGGGGTCGCATACCCACCTCCAGAGGGAGGATCAGCCCCTCGAACTAGAGGGGCTGAGGGTGGGGAGGAGGAGGGCGGGCGGTGGCACCGGTGTCGGCTCCTGCGTCCTGGTGCCCCATCCTTTCCCCGAAGTTTCCATTTGCATTTCCCTCACGGCTCACGATGGTCTGAAGTCCACGATTATTTTCTATTAAATATATATGTTATTGATTTTTTTTTTTTTTTACAGAGAGGAAAGGAGAGGGACAGAGAGTTAGAGACATCGATGAGAGAGAAACATTGATCAGCCGCCTCCTGCACGCCCCCCACTGGGGATGTGCCCGCCACCCAGGTACGTACCCCTGACCGAATTTGAACCTGGGACCTTTCAGTCCGCAGGCCGACTCTCTATCCACTGAGCCACACCAGTTTTGCGTGGCGTATAGGACGAATTTTTAACCCAGGAAAATCTTCTCAAAAGTCGGGGGTCTTCTTATACGCCAGGTGTCATCTTAAAGGGCAGGTCTATCCCAAATTCTCTTGTAACTGGAAAAGTTGGGGGTCAGTCGTCTTATACGCCCAGCCGTCTTAGACGCCGGAAAATACGGTACATAAGTCTCCTTTCCCCCCACTCCCTCACATGGACCTCTCCCCGGCCATCCCCACCCCTCAGCACCGAACCCGATGTTTTAAAAATCCTACTGCAGGTAGGGCCTCTACGTCTGATGGCGGGGAAAGGGGGAATCACTCTGAAATAAATAACCTACAAATAGAAAGAAAGGCTACCCCAGCCGGTTTTGCTGAGTAGATAGAGCGGCGGCCCTCAGACTGAAGGGTCGTGGGTTGGATTCCGATCAAGGGCCCGTACCCAGGTTGCAGGCTCAATCCCAGGCCTGGTCCGGGCCGGGGGCAACCAATCAGGGGACAGAGGCACCTAATCAATCGCTTTGTCTCTCACATGGATGTGTCTCTGTCTGTCTCTCCCTCTCTCGTCCTCTCTCTAAAAATCAATGGGAAGCCGAGACCGGTTTGGCTCAGTGGATAGAGCATCGGCTTGCAGACTGAAAGGTCCCAGGTTCGATTCCGGTCAAGGGCATGTGCCTTGCTTGCGGGCACATCTCCACTGTGGAGCGTGCAGGAGGCCCCTGATCGATGTCTCTCTCTCATCGATGTTTCTGACTTTCTATCCCTTTCCCTTCCTCTCTGTGAAAAATCAATAAAATATATTTTTTTAAAAATCAATGGGAAAACATCCTCCTGTGAGGATTAACAAGTAAGTACCTAAACGAGAAGCAGGTTTGAGAATACTGTACTTTATTTGGGCTTAAAGGAACAGTCAGGCTACCAGGTGTGGACTGAGTTCTCGTGGCTCTCACACGTGGAGGGGGTCCTGTTTTCTTTCCCAGGAAGATTCTGAGATCCCGTTTACTGAAGAGGATTATCGAAGAAGAAAGCACCACCCCAATTTCCTGGATCACATCAACGCCGAAAAAATGGTTCTCAAATTTGGAAAAAATGTAAGTCTCAAGTCATAGAGCATTTTGGGGTAAGAAAAGTTCTGGATTTTTTTTTTTTTTACACATTTCAGGCCACGCTTTAAAAAACAAACAAACATACTTTTATTGATTGCAGAGAGAGGAAGGGAGAGGGAGAGAGGGACAGAAACATCAACGATGAGAGACAGTCATGGATCGGCTGCCTCCTGCAGGCCCCACACTGGGGATCGAGCCTGCCACCCGGGCCTGTGCCCTGACTGGGAATTGAACTATGATCTCCTGGTTCAGAGGTCAGTGCTCAACCCCTGAGCCACCCCAGTTGGGCAAGGAAAGTGTTTGTGTGTTTTTTTGTTTGTTTGTTTTTTGAGGCAGCGTGCCATGGGCGTCATCTCAACTCGTTAAACAGCTGTGTTCCGTCTCCTCGTCCTTCCACCCACAGATTTATTTTTTTTATTGTGTTACATGTATACATATCTCCCCATTGTCCCCCTCCCTCCCAGGCATACCCCAACCCCCCAGTGTCTATGTTCATTGGTTATGCTTATATGCACGCATACAAGTCCTTTGATTGATCTCTTATCTACCCCACCTCTCCTGAATCTTCCCGCTGTAATTTGACAGTCTGTTTGATGCTTTACTGCCTTTGTATCTGTCCTTTTGGTCATCAGTTTACAATGTTCTTTATTATCCACAAATGAGTGAGATCATGTGATGCTTCTCCTTCATTGACTGGCTTATTTCACTAAGTATAAGGCTCTCCAGTTCCAACCAGGTTGCTGCAAATGGTGAGAATTCCTTCTTTTTAATGGCAGCATGGAATTCCATTGTGTAGATGGACCACAGTTTTCTGATCCACTCAGCTGCTATGGTGAATGGTGCTGCTATGAACATAGGGGGACACTCACAGATTTCTGAGCTTCGGGCTCACCCCAAGATGCACGGCCCTGACCCAGATTCTGGTCCAGCCCACTAAGTGGGAGCCTGGCAGCAGGTCCCCATCAAATGCAAGCTCCTCCCCACCAAGGCATCTGTAGGTCTAAAGGGCTGCTCAGCCCAGAAGAAGCAGATCCCTCAGCGTTGGCACGGGGAGGAGAGGGAATCCTTAGTTTCTGTCAGCTCTGGGAGGCATGTGAACCCCGAGTAACAAGTCAGGAGACAGGCTTCCGGGTGGGTAAGGAACCTGCTCAAGGTTACCTGGGCAGGGTGGACGGAGCACCGTGCGGAGCACCGCCGGGCCTGGTCCGCCCCACTCCTCCCAGTGGCAGAGTTACCGGCACCAGTGCTTCATCGCCCCCATTTCACAGAGGTGGACGCCGGGCAGGCGGGGTCTGTGATTCCAATCTAGACCCCTCGGCCGGCGGGTTGGGTTGGGTTGGGTTTCTGACTCCAGAGCTCCATCCCGGTGACCAGGGTGGACGCAGAGCTGAGAGGTCCGTGTCCACAGGAACAGGCGGCTTTGTCGGCCGTCTGCTGCAGCAACATGGGTCACATACACGAGTGGAATTGTTTTATCCCTCTTCTAGCCGGTCAAGATAGGTGACAGGAACGTCCCTCTGGTGAATACGTAATCTCACAGCGAACATGGCGGGCTTCTCAGTGGTTGCCGGGAACCGTGCTGACTGTTTTACTGGGGGAACCTCAAGCCGTCCTCCCGTATCTCACACGTGATCCTCAAAATTCTGCCAACGGAGTGCTCTTGTCAGCATCCACGCTGAGCTGATGTAGGACTTATCTCGAGCCCCAAACCCCTAAAACAGCGGTTCTCAACCTGTGGGCCGCAACCCCTTTGGAGGTCAAACGACCCTTTCACGGGGGTCGCCTAAGACCATCGGGAAATGCAGATATTTACATCACGATGCATAACAGTAGCAAAATTTCATGGTTGGGGGTCACCACCCCATGAGGAACTGTGTGCAAGGGTCACGGCCTGAGGAAGGTTGAGAACCACTGCCCTAAAGGTTCCTTCCACGGGTTTTTATCCATTAGCTGAAGACCTGCCAAAGTGGTATATGAGAATAGCTCCAAGGTGACACCTAGTGATATTAGGGGGTATTACATTAGGAACTTTGTGTCTAAGTTCTGTCCTACGATTATTATTTTATTATTATTTTTTTATTATTATTTTATTATCATTATTATTTACTTTGGCAATACAAAGACTATGGGCATAAAATACCCGAGGGAAATCACATGGGATTAGAATTTATAACCACTTTTCTACCCATTAACATACAACCATAGGCAAATTATTAAACTTGGGAGGTTAGAATAAATAAAAGGGGTGAGATAAGATGGACTAAATTCCTTCCATTTTCAATTCCTATAACTGTATTCTGCTAAACATTGGACATGGCCACCTAATAGAAAATCCATACTTTTTAAAAATTATTTATGTGATTCACTCATTGAAGGGTCCTGGGTTCGATTCTGATCAAGGGTACATTCCTCGGTGACAGGCTCGATCCCTCCCAGTTGTGGGAGGCAAGGAATTGATGTGCGTCTCTCACATCGATGTTTCTCTCTCTCTGTCTCTTCCCCTTCCCTTCCACTCTCTCTAAAAATCAATGGAAAAATATCCTCATGTGAGGATTAACAAAAACAAAAACAAAACAAAAAGACAACTCTTATTCTCCTCCGTAAATCTCAAACAGTGCTTTTTCTCGAGACCGTGTAAGGACTCTGCCCCCAGCACTCAGTGGGGAAAGGGACATCTTAACTTCCCCCCCAACAGTCATCACCCCGAAAGACTTCCTATAGAGCAGTGGTTCCCCACCTTCCTCAGGCCACGACACTGGCACACAGTTCCTCATGAGGTGGTGACTGCCAACCATGACATGTTGCTACTGTGATGCATCGTGATGTCAATATCTGCATTTTCCGATGGTCTTAGGCGACCCCTGTGAAAGGGTCGTTGGACACCCCCAAAGGGGTGGCGACCCACAGGTTGAGAACCGCTGCTATAGAGGCCTTCTTAGGGGAACAGGTCGCTGTCCCTCAGAAGTGCTACCGAAACGGCTCGAGTCCAGGGTGAACCAGGCACAGCCCGGACTCACGGTGGTTGGGGGTCCGCATGAGGTGGGAACTCTCACTGCGAATACACCTGGCAGCAGTCAGATGGCCGGACCGAGACCGTCCACGCTGCGGTCTCCGCCGCCTCACCCGGTGCCCTGCAGTCCCCACCCCTCCCTCAGCGGGTGCTCTCTCCCTGGCACCGAGCCGGACAGGAAGTGGGGTGGGTCTGCATTGGCCTCTAAAGTGCCCAGCGTCTCCTGCCCCCCGCAGTGCTTTGCTCTGTTAATGTCCTGGCTCCGGATGGGCTCCGGGATCTGGAGTAAGCAGGCCATTTCAATCGGAAAGACAAACTCCGGAGAAGCACCAGGCCTGCAGAATTCCTTCCCAAACCTGGTCTGGGATTTGATAGGCTTTTTTTTTTTTTTTAATATATATTTTATTGATTTTTTACAGAGAGGAAGGGAGAGTGAGAGAGAGTTAGAAACATTGATGAGAGAGACTCATCAATCAGCTGCGTCCTGCACGCCCCCCCACTGGGGATGTGCCCGCAACCAAGGTCCATGCCCTTGACCGGAATCGAACCTGGAACCCTTCCGTCTGCAGGCCGACGCTCTATCCACTGAGCCACACATTGGTTTCGGCTGATAGTCTTTTTTGTTTCCTCCCTCTTACATAGGGTGGATTTTTTTAAATTGATTTTTAGAGTCAGGGAGGGAGGGAGAGAGAGAGGGAGAGAGAGAGAGAGAGAGGAACCTTGATGTGAGAGAGAAACATCCGTCAGTGGCCTCCGGAATGGACCCCAACCAGGGATTGAACCCACATCCGGGATATGTGTCCCATGGGGGATCGAAAGAGCAGCCTTTTGACGACGCCCCACCAACTGGGCCCCGTCAGCCAGGGCCCGCTCTCCCCCTCGGAGGACACCATTTCTGCCTTAAACCAAACCTCCGAGCCTCCAGGACAGTGGTTCTCAACCTTTCTAATGCTGCGACCATTTAATACAGTTCCTCGCGTTGTGGTGAATCGTCATGTAAATATCTGTGTTTTCTGATGGTCTTAGGCGACCCTGCTAGTGGTTCTCCACCTGCGGGTCACTGCTGTAGAGCCTAAGACCATGAGAAAACAGGTCGAGACCCACAGGTTGAGGAACCGCTGCTCCAGGAGGTCGTGACCTCAGCCTTCCGAGTGCCCGTCTTTAACCCAGAGACAAGCCGGCTCAGGGGGACCGGGGGTCTCACCCTTCCCTGTTTCCCCCGCGTTTCGCCTCACAGATGAAAAAATTCGCGACCTATGTGGTGGCCACGGGACTTCAGTATGGAGCGGAAGGAGGCATCTTACACTTCTTTTTCAAGGTACGACTTTGCAGTGACTCTGAGGATTTTAGAAATTCTAGGCTGGGAGGCGACAGGGGCTGGAGATGTCTCTGATGGCCCCCGGGCGTGGCTGTGCGGGCGAGCAGCAGGGCGCCGGGGAATACGGGTGTCCACCACGGCCACCTGCTCTGCTTTCCCCTGTTGGCCCTCTGGGTGCCCACTCTCAGGATGGGAAAGAGGGAAGTGGATCTCCTGCCACTCAAAGACATGGTGCTCGGGGAGGTGTTTTCTCTCCACGCTGTTGACTGTATTAGAGACAGCCGATGGGACTGAAGGTGTTTTGAAAAGCATTTCAGCTTTGCAGTTGCACTTTATTTTTCTTTTTTCTTTTTTTAAATATGAAACGCTTCACGAATTTGCGTGTCATCCTTGCACAGGGGCCATGCTAATCTTCTCTGTATCGTTCCAATTTTAGTATATGTGCTGCGGAAGCGAGCACACTTTATTTCTCTGAAACGAGTGGCCCGGTGCACGAAATCCGTGCACACGAAAAGGGAATTCATTAGAAGAAATCTTTTCATGTTGCTATTTGCCCTTTCTCTCTACCAGAAGTGTCAGAGGTGAAAGAAAACTAGTGAAATGTGTATAAAATCTCCCTCCTGTCAGGGTCTGGGGCGCGCCACGGGACCTAGAGTCGAGTCCCCGCCCACCACCCACCCATACTTGGAAAATGCAGGAGACCTAGACCCAGCCAGTCCCCCCACTGCTGGGTGAGACCCAGACCTGGCCGGCCCCACCCTCCTTCTCAAGCCCTTCCGGGTATGGGGTGCAGCCTCAGGTCCCCCAACCTGGCACACCAGGTTGGGGAGTGCAGCCTCAGGTCCCCCCCCAGATTCACACTGGGGCAGGGGGTGCGACCTGAGGTCCCCTGTCAAGCCCCAATGGGCAGGGGATGCCACATGAGGTCTCCCAACCCAGCACTGGGGGGACCCAGCCTGAGGTCCCTTGTCAAGCCCTGCTGGACGGGAGGAGAGGGGGAGTGCGGCCTAAGGTCCCCTGTCCTGCCCAGTGCTCTCCCCCCACCCCCCACCACCACTGCAGCGTCACATCAGCGCTGACGGGGACACGGGCCTGTGTCCCATCCCCAGGAAGTGTGACATTAGCACTGGGCACCGAAGTCCCTGCCCCGGCCGGCCGGCCGGCCCCACCCACAGACCGGTTTTGGCTGGGACACCCTCCTGGACAAATGAGCATACAGTGGCACCTCGAGATACGAGTTTAATTGGTTCCGTAACCTTGAGGCGTGGGAAACTATGAGACGCTCGAGTCGCGGTAAACTGGCGGGTCGTGTGTAGCCGGCCGATCCGCGCGGTGACTCCTATCTCAACTGTTGCTCGTATTTCAAAGCAAAAATCGCTCGCTCGACAGCTCGTATCTCAAAAATCTCGTATGTGAGGGCACTCGTATCTCGAGGTTCCACTGTATTACTCCCATCTGTGTATAGAAGGGAACTGATCCATCTCGTGGGAACCGATGGGCCAAACCCCTCCCCAGGCCGCCTCCGAGGACCGGGGCGTCGGGCAGGCCGTGCCAGGGGCTAGGGGCGGGCTCCCCGGCCGCAGGGTGCGGGCCAGCTCGGGCCGGGAGAAACACGCTCGGCGCCCGTCTTCCTCGCAGCTGGCTTGGCTGGGTGACGTGCCGGCGCTGCCCATTTTCGGAGACGGGAGCAATGTCATCCCAGCCATTCACGTGCAGGACCTGGCCGGGTGAGTGCCCGCCTCCCCTGCCCTGGCGTTCACGGTCGCGCATGTGTCGTGGCGCAGGCGCCCATCTGTCCAGCATCACCCACCCACCCACTCACCGAGGGCTGAGACCCTGCCCCATGGGCCACCGTGTGTGTGCGTGTGTGTGTGTGTATGTGTGTGTGTGTCTGTGTTCTCCGCCACCACGCGGTGCGGGAGGTCCTGTCATCGTTGCCGTGCGCATCCCCCAAAACCGAGTCCACCCGCTACCAACTCCCCACTTCCCACCACGACAGCGAGTTCTGGTCCCTCCTCCACCGGGTTCCCCCATGGGCAGGGCAGCCATCTCTGGCAAAGGAAGAACGTGCCACGTGCATTCCGGGGGTGGGGGGTGGAGGGGGCTGGCGAGAAGATTGGGGCTTTGGCGGAGACCCATGTGTGGGAGGGGTCCGGTTCACTAGCGGCCAGTGGGATGACAGGAATGGTCTCTAGGATTTACTGTCTGATGTCCCCAGCGGTTTAAATCCCAGGAATCAGTAGCAAATGCTAAAGCTGAAGGGGGTTGGTTTGGGCAACTGCAGGGAAAATAAACACATGGGTTTGTGCAGGTGCACGTGTTTTTTATTTTTTATTTTAGTATATATATGTATTTTTTTATTGATTTTAGAAGGAAAGGGGGAGAGAGAGAGGGAGAAAGGGAGAGAGAGAGAAACATCAAGGATGACAGAGAATCCTTGACTGGCTGCCTCCTGCACGACCCCACTGGGGATGGAGCCCGCAACCTGGGCGTGTGCCCTGACCACAAGTCGAGCCCTGACTTTCTGGTCCCTAGGTCGATGCTCAACTATTGAGCCGTGCGGGCCGTGCTTAACATGTTTTTCTTTGCTTTGCTTTTTAAAATATATTTTATTGATTTTTTTTTTTTTTTTTTTTTTTTTTTCAGA
>PVJN01029417.1:0-26446 GCA_004026805.1 Lasiurus borealis | reverse complement strand
TTCTTCTAAGCTTAAGAGTTCATAATTATTTCTATTTCTTCTTGCAACCAGAGTTATATACACACCTGGCCACACTGATGATCATATGGCTCTACTTTTAGAGGAGGAAAATGCTCTTTTTTCTGGAGATTGCATCTTAGGGGAAGGAACAACTGTATTTGAAGACCTCTATGATTATATGAACTCCCTAAAAGAGTTATTGAAAATCAAAGCTGATATTATATATCCAGGTGGGTAATTTTTAAATCTGGTAAACCATTTGTGTCAGATGATAAAATAGGTTCATTTTGGTGTGGGGGTGGAGGAGGCATTCTTTGTGTTTTTGGCCTTGAAGTCACATGTAAACTGCTTCTTTAAATTATTAACCCTAACTCCCTTCTAGCCATGCAATTTTTTTAAAGGATACAATTTATATTAATAACTTTTTATAAACATATGAGGGTTATTTTTTTTAACGTCTAAGCAGCTATTAATGGAATTATTAAACAAGGAAATAACTTACAGTGGGACAAGAAAATTTTTTCATTTCATAAGTGATCTTCAATTTTGTTAACCTGATTTCTATCATGGACCACATTTTAGCCATGTAACCATGGGTAACATTTGACCTCTGAGCTTTTAGTTGTTTTAACTCACACTATTGCAATCATATCTTCCATATGAACTGTAAAATCGTATATTTATCTTGATTATCCAGAAAAAGAAACCTGTCATTAGTATCTCAGATGTCACTGCACTACTCTGCAATATGAATTTCCGCTCCATCCTGAAAGCTAAGAAACACACAGGACCAAACAGTAGGGCCAGAAGGGAAAAAAAGATTAGATTGCTTAATTTTTTTAAGCCCTTCTAACTTGTTCCTAACCAAAATGCCATAGAAAGATATGAAAATACAGTATCTTTACTACCCTCCTATTCTCTCATGAGTTTCTACTGCTGAGGAGGTAGAAAACCTACCCTGGGGATTTGGATTAACCTATAATTATAAAAGTGTAATATGCAAATCAACCAAATGGCCAAACAGCAGAATGACCATCCGGACAACCATGCTATGACACACATTGGTGCCAGGCCAGCCAAGGCATGTGCAAATGCGATTGGTCGGGGCCGGGGGAGAGGAGGCCACCGTCGCCCCACAATTGCCCACAGAGGGAGGCCCAGGTCACCAGCCAGTAGGGTTATTAATGGGGTGGGGAGGCCCTCCGCAATAGATCTCCCTAGAGAGGGAGACCCAGTTCCTGGACTGCGAGCAGGTACAGGCTGGGCTGAGGGGACCACCATGTGCACAAATTATTATGACATAGTATTATGACATAAAAGGAATGGAAGCAGACGGCTTTTTTTTTTAATATATTTTATTGATTTTTTACAGAGAGGAAGGGAGAGGAATAGAAGGTTAGAAACATCGATGAGAGAGAGACATCGATCAGCTGCCTTCTGCACGCCCCCTACTGGGGATGTGCCCACAACCAAGGTACATGCCCTTGACCGGAATCGAACCAGGGACCTTTCAGTCCCCAGGCTGACGCTCCATCCACTGAGCCAAACCGGTTTTGGCCTGACGGCTATTTTTAAAGCGAAAAGATTTGGTGCACTCACAGTCAAGCAAAGCTAATGAGAGGCTACCTAGTGTGTTCGTTTTGGTGAATCCAGTGAACTTGCTTATTAGCACAGCAGGAGCTTATATGTAAATTATGTTCCATAGCCATAGCTACCATATATTAAAGCCTGCTCCCCATCAGGTACCTGCAGGGACCTATCTAGCTAGCTGTGATCCTCACAAAAACCCAGGGAAGTAGGTAGTGGTGTCCTAATTGCACAGCTAAAGAAATAGTTCAGACTTTCATAGCCAGGCAGCTAGTAAATGGTGGTCAGTCTTCAAACAACACCTGTGGTGCTCGTGCCTGTTACATGGTAACAGGTTAGCCTGCTTCTGCATTTTTTTCCTCGCATATTTTAAACATCCCTGTGGCAGACTTGTGTAATATATCAATTTGCACTGTGTTAAAAGAGCATGTAAATTTCAGTATACCTTTATCCGTGTTGTCAACATTTTTGAATTACAAGTCTATACAAACAATTCTTAAATTTCTGTGATTCCTGTGAGTTTTTAATAGTGTTACTTCCATGAAGCTACTTTTACATTCCCATTTTCAATCTTCTATAGGTAAGTATAGCACAGTGGTAAGAGACTGGAGTGGGTGAAAGCTCCTGGATCAGAATCCCAGTTCCACTCCTTAACTGTGTGACTGTGGGCGGGTTAGATACCCTCCTTATGCCTCAGTTTCTGCTACCAGCAAGGGATAATAATAGTATCTACCTCATGGGATTCTTGTAAAAAAAATTATAGCATTTACAGCCAGCCTGGCAAATAATAAGAACTCTGTAGGTGGGTGGGAAGAGATCAACCAATATGCATTGAAGAGATCAATCTATGCACAGACAGTGGGTGGTGAGGTCCTGGAGAGGAAAGGGAGAGGGTTGAAAGAAGTTAATGGGGGAAAAGGGAGGACCTATGTAATACTTTCAACAATAAAGATTAAAAGGGAAAAAAATAAGTACTCTATAAATACTATCTATCATTTCTGTTGTTCCTGTTATTATTGCTATATTTTTATTTTATACTTTTAAATGTACACAGCATTTTATGGGGTTTTGATATCATTGTCTAATGTTTTATGGCATTATAGATAATTTTTAAGTCTTATATCTATGTAGTTTTCCAAATCTTTTTTTTTAACATATTTTTTATTGATTTTTCATAGAGAGGAAGGCAGAGGGATAAAGAGCCAGAAACATGGATGAGAGAGAATCTATCAGCTGCCTCTTGCACACCTACTGGGGAGGTGCCCGCAACCAAGATACATGCCCTTGACCGGAATCCAACCCGGGACCCCTCAATCTGCAGGCCAACGTTCTCTCCACTGAGCCAAACCGGCTTCGGCCCAAATAATTCATATTTGTTGTATATTTAGTATGCTGTTTCAATACAGTGTATGAATTCTTTTTAAATAAAATGAATGAATTCCAGTTATACTTAATATTTTTTATCTGGTTGAAATAATTTTTATAATTATTCTAATTCAGGACATGGCCCTGTAATCCATAATGCTGAAGCTAAAATTCAACAATACATTTCTCACAGAAATATTCGAGAACAGCAGATTCTTCAAATATTCCATGAAAATTTTGATAAATCATTTACAGTAATGGAGCTTGTAAAAATTGTTTACAAGGTAATGTTTTAATCTTATTTGTACATAGTCACAATTTTATTAGAATAATCTAATAAACTATAGGTATAAAAATCTATTACCTTCTAGAACAGAATAAGTCTGTTAATTTTCTAAGTAATGCTACTAGTATAGTTTTGAAACCTCAACTTTCTAGAACAGAAAAGTTCAACAAAACCTGGAGAGCAAAAATAACCATTCTCAGCCACCATTAAACTATATACTTCATTCTGTAGGAGATGGTTCCCAACAGCATGGTGATGAAGTTTTGGAATAGCTTGCGTGTTGGTCTAGCCATCTGTTCTAAGTGAGAAGAGGCAATCTGCTGGAGACAGATACTGGGATACAATGGTTAACAATGGAGAAAGTACATGTAAGGAACATGAGAAGTTTAGTGCATAGAGAATACCCCTCACTTGTGGTGGCCTCTGAGCACATCACTATATGGCAGCCCTACTAGTATGTGGCAGTCGATTAGTATAATTCCGTTTTTCAGCACATGTTTATTAGATACTGTTGTATAGTTAGTAGAGCTTAGAGCTTAAGAACGTAGGCTTTGGTGTTAGATTACCTCAGTTTAAAAACTCCCACCACAATCTACAGCCAGAAGACACGAGGTTGTACCTAAAGAGCTGGGGCCAATTACATTTAGGCAGGGGCCTTAATATCCTAAAGGCCCAAATTATCAGAAAAAGATCATCACTCCGTGTGCTTTGTTTTAAGGGAGGGATGTTAAAGAAAGAGAGAGAAAGAGGGAGGGAAGGAGATAGAAAAGGGACAGATTGAGGGTTAAAATGGCTAAGGATAAAAGACTGCCATTGGCAAAAGGGTAATGTAAATACAGTGGTACCTCGAGATACGAGTGCCCTAACATACGAGATTTTTGAGATACGAGCCGTGGAGCAAGTGATTTTTGCTTTGAAATATGAGCAACATTTGAGATAGGAGTAATCGCGCGGATTGGCCGGCTGCACACGACCCAACAGTTTACTGCGACTCGAACAGTCTCATAGTTTCTCACGCCTGAAGGTTTTGGAACAAATTAAACTCGTATCTCGAGGTACCACTGTATTTAAATTCTGTGAAAGAGTACATTCCTTCATAATGCTAAATTAGAGTCACTTGAGACTATATACTTTTGATTTCAGACAGGAAAGAAGAGAGAGAAACATCCATGATGGGAGAGAATCATTGATCGGCTGCTCCCCTATTAGGATGGAGCCCAAAACCCAGAAATGTGCCCTTGATCAGAATCGAACTTTGGACCCTTCAATCTGCAGGCCAATGCTCTATCCACTGAGCCAAACCAGCAAGGGCTATTGAGGGTATTTTTCTATTGTAAGTACAGACAGAACTCTCTGATTGTTCTCACAGATGAGTCATCAAGTACCTGTCCATGCTTAAATACTGGTTTAGCATTCAGAATTGTATTCAGTTGTATTCACTGTGTTTATGTGTGAAATACCTATTGCAAATAGAATGGGATTAAGTATTGCAAAGGATTTATTCATTCAACAAACATTTATTGACTACCTTCCATGTGCCACACACTGACTAAAACAGATAAAAAGATGGCTACAGATCCCTGCCCTCAAAGGAATCAGTTCATGTTCAACACAAAGTTGTATTGATGAAAAGGAAAAGTACACTCATTTAAAAAAAAAAAACACCATGGCCCAGCCGGCTTGTCTCAGTGATTGAGCGACGACCTATGAACCCAGAGGTCATAGTGTGATTCCCAGTCAGGGCACATGCCCAGGTTGTGGACTAAATCCCCGGTGTGGGACTTAACAGAAGGCAACTGATCAATGATTCGCTTTCATCATTGATGGTTCTATCTCTCTTCCATTCCCTTTCTCTCCAAAATTAATAAAGTACATTTAAAACAATGCATACTTGTAATACTATCAGAATAGCTCTCATTTTTTAGCACATTTTTGTGTGCTAGATGCTCTACTTTAAATGCTTTACCTTTACAAATCTGATTTGAGGCACTTAATTCAAATATCTTAAATTTTTACTGCATAAAGATACATAGATTCCAGTTTAATATATTAAAAAGCAAACACAGGTCTGACTAGTATCGCTTAGTGGTTGAGAGTTGACCTATGAACCAGGAGGTCATGGTTTGATTCCCAGTCAGGGCACATGCCAAGGTTTCAATTAATGATTTTCTCTCATCATTGATGTTTCTCTCCCTCTTCCTCTCAAATCAATAAAAATATTTTTTAAACTGACTCAGAAAATGTAAGCTCGGTAGATATTTCAAGGGCACAAAACTAGCAGATGTCACATATTCAAATGTCAGATGTCAGAGAATCAATAATGCGTGCTACTGCTGTGGCAAGTTGGGTTAGTAAAAAAGAGAAGAGCCCTGGCCACTGGCTCCATGATTAGAGCATCAGCCCCGCACTGAAGAGTCTTGGGTTTGATTCCCTGTAACAGGCATGGAAATAGGTTCAATCCCTAGCCCTGGTTGGGGTGCATGCGGGAGGCAACCAATTAATGTGTCTCTTTCACGTTGATGTTTCTCTCTACCCTTCCCTCCCTCCACTCTCTCTAAAATCAATGGAGAAAATATCCTCAGGTGAGTATTAACAAAAAGAAAGAGAGTCAGTGATACATGGCACTTTAAACATTAATGTTTAAGAGAAGTCCAAAGAAAAGTATCCAGGATGAAAATGAAATGTGAAAAATTATCATCATATAATCTAATAAACAAACCATAGAGCCAATGTTTGTAGCATTATCAAAGCTATCTAGAATAACTTTTACATTTATTTACCCATTCATAAAATACTTAGTTTCTACTGTGTGCCATTATGCTAAGCGCTGGTGTTCAGTAATGAACAAACCATACTGTTACTATCTGTATGGAACTTACAATCTATTTTATCTATAGGAATATAAATAAGAATATGGTGCCTGAAGCAAGACATGTACAAGCTGAAATAGTTTTGGCTATTACTATATAAAAATGAATTTAACGGGAAATATTTGTAATAGCGTCAACATTAAAATAAAAAATTTTTAATGAATTTAAGTAAAAATTTTCTTTTGCATTTTTTCAGTTTCAAAGGGATTAACTGTCTCTTTTTTAAAAATAAAAAAATGTTTTCTTTCTTTTTTTAAGAATACTCCTGAGAATTTACATATCGTGGCTGAACGTAATCTCTTGCTTCATTTGAAAAAATTAGAAAAAGATGGAATGATATGTAAGTATACTTCTGAATTTTAATTATTTTACTTCCCAGCATTTAAATTTTTTTTTACATATGAACTCGTTCCTTTTAGGAAAACTAACACCTATTAGAGTCCTCCCTTGAATATCACTATAAGTTAAAGAGACAGGCACTAGAAAGGGTCAACAATGAAAAGCCAGAGGACCATACTCTCACAGGAATTAGAATCTTGCTTAGAGGTTCCAGACTTCACCCATCAGAATGACAGTCAAAGGCATGTAGTGGAAAATAGCTTCTCTTCTCCTACACCACAAGATCTATGAAGAGGGAAGAATCCAAGATGGCAGCATAGGTAAACACCTACACTGCTGCCTCGTACAACAATTTCAAAACTACAATTAAAAGAACGGACTTCATCCAGAACCACAGGAAAGCTGGCTGAGTGGAAGTTCTACAGCTAGAGGGAAGGAGAGGGGCTCACAGAGACCCAGAGGAGCTGCAAAAAGCTGAGGTACGTGCGTGGAGAGAGCGGGTGCCAGAGAACCTGGCTGGTTTTCTCTGGCAGGAGAGAAACGGAGATTCTCAAAGACATTGAACCCCTTATCCTATGACACTAAACACCAGGTCCAGCCGAAACTCATATGGGGGTAGTTTGGACTGTGAAAAGGGAGAGGTGCACCGAAATTTAGGGGAGTCGCAAAAGATCAGAGGTCTGGTGGCCTGTACAGCACTGCACAGAGGACAGATTGCTGATTGTGCCACTGGCTTTCGCGAGTGGGCGGGAGACAGACCCTTGAAACTGCCACTTCTGACTCCACTACGCCCCTGTTTCGGGTGAAACCCTGGGGACCTAGACTTGTGTGGTCCTGGAGCGCAGGAGAGCTGGAAAGGCAGCGGTCTAGAGGCACTGTGGGTGCACACTCAAAAGGACCGCTCCCGCGATTACGTGTTACTCAGGAGCCGTGAAGGGCGGGGCCAACTGGAAGGTAAGGTGGTCCCTTAAGCCCTGAAACTCCACCCATCCCAAGCTCAACAGAGGCTTCTTCGGTTTTGCAAGTCTGGTATTATAAGGCTGAATCCAACACAGAAGTTCTCCTGGCATAGTGAAAATGCTGAGACAAGGGAAGGGATCACAAACAAAAGAAATGGGGGAGGGAGGAAGACAACTGGATATAGAGTTCAAAACTATGCTTATAAGAATAGTTTCAAGAATATGCTAGAAAAGTGGGATAAAGTTAGTGAGAGCCAAAAGGAGATGAGAAAGGACCAACTAGAGACACTGACTGAAATAAAAAATATTATACAGAGTCCTAACAGCAGACCACAGGAAGGCAAGAATCAAGTCAAAAATTTGAAATATAAAGAAGCAGAAAACATTCAACTGGAAAAGCAAGAAGAGAAAAGAATCCAAAAATGTGAAGATAATGTAAGGAGACTCTGGGACAGCCTCCAGCGTACCAACATCAGAATTGTGGGGGTGCCAGAAGAGAGAGAGCAAGATACTGAAAACCTATTTAAAGAAATAATGACTGAAAACTTCCCACATCTGGTAAAAGAAATAGACTTACAGGTCCAGGAAGCACACAGAACCCCATATAAAAGGAATCCAAAGAGGACCACACTAAGACACATCATAATCAAAATACCAAGAGCAAAAGACAAAGAGAATATTAAAAGCAGCAAGAGAAAACCAGTTCATTACCTACAAGGGAGCACCCATATGACTGTCAGCTGATTTCTCAACAGAAACGATGCAGGCCAGATGGGAGTGGCAAGAAATATTCAACGTGATGAATAGCAAGAACCTACAACCAAGAATAATCTATCAAGCAAAGGTATCATTCAGAATTGAAGGGCAGATAAAGAGCTTCACAGAGAAGAAAAAAGCTAAAGGAGTTCATCAACTCCAAACCAGTATTATATGAAATGCTGAAAGGTACTCTTTTAGAAAAGGAAGAAGAAAAAGGTAAAAGCCAAAAAAGTTATGAACAACAAATACATATCTATCAACAAGTGAATCTAAAAATTAAGTGAATTAAAAATTTGATCAACAGAATAAACTGGTGAATATAATAGAATCAGGAGCACAGAAAGGGAGTGGGCTGATAATTCTCAGGAGGAAAGGGGTGAGGGGTGTATAGGGAGAGACTGGACAAAAATTGTACACCTATGGTTGAGGTCAACGGGAGGGAGGTAAGGGCAAAGGGTGGGAGCTGGGTCGAGGGGTGCTATGGAGGGGAAAAAAGAGAAACAAATGTAATAATCTGAATAATAAAGATTTAATTTTAAAAAAAAAGGATAAAAATAAAAGATATACGAAGAAGTTTGCATGTAGAAGATTTGGGAACAGATAAAGTTTTAGCAGTCCTAAAGGTAGTAAATTCAAAGATACTAAAGCAGTGATTCTACAATTGTTTACTAGTGTTAGGTTAATTTGTCAAATTAAGAATCTTTATAGAAGTTTAATCCTTAAACCAAAACCAGTTTGGCTCATTGAATAGAGCATCAGCCTGCAGACTGAGAGGTCCCAGTACAATTCCAGTCAGGAGCATGTACCTTGGTTGTAGGCACATCCCCAGTAGGGGCGTACAGGAGGCAGCTTATCAATGTTTCTCTCTCATCAATATTTCTAGCTCTCTATCCCTCTCCCTTCTTCTCTGTGGAAAATCAATAAAATATATATTTTTTTTAAAAGTTTAATCCTTAAAATCAACTGATTCAGCCGAAGCAGGTTTGGCTCAGTGGATAGAGCATCGGCCTGTGGACTGAAAGGTCCCAGGTTCAATTCCGTTCAAGGGCATGTACCTTGGTTGCGGGCACATCTCCAGTGTGGGGTGTGCAAGAGGCAGCTGATCGATGTCTCTCTCTCATTGATGTTTCTTCCTCTCTGTAAAAAATCAATAAAATATATTTTTTTTAAAAATCAATTGGTTCAAAGGTTGAATTTTGTGTAGAAGCTTCATCGTTGTCCTTAAATATACAAAAAAAATACCAACTTTATATTGAGCAACAAAATTATTTTAGGAATGAGTGCTTTTTGTAGCCAGAAAATAATTTAAAATCCAGTGAATTTGCTTATCCACTGTTAAAATATTACTCTATTTTTCTTTCCACAGTTAGCAACACGGATCCTGACAAGAAATGGAAAGCTCATCTTTAGTTTCATATTAGTGAAAGTTCTGTTGTTTTGTTTTAGAGAATGGTAATGTTTTCTTAACTATTAATTATTTATGCAGATTATAGAGTACATAACATTAAAAATAACCCTGGATATACTTTAAAATAATGTCATGTTTTCAAATACATAAATTATACTTTACACCAATAATATAGAATATTTATGTAACCTAGGTCATGTAACATTTTACCAATAGTTTATCCACTTTCCATCGATTAAGTAAAATATTGATTTTTAAAAGTAATAAAAATTATATAATTTAAACTGGATATTATACCTATTACCAACGGCCAGTAGTACTGTGTTCTCTAGCTGATTCAGTAATTTCTATGTAATCCTTCCTTTTCTGCAACCCTTGTCTATATCTTCAGATGATAGGTTTGTTTTTATGTTCCTATCAATTATGTCATGATTATGTATTTTATAGCCCTTTCATGTTTACTTTCTTTTAATGGTATTAGAGGCCTGATGCATGAAAGTCATGCAACGGGCTCGGCCCTTGTTCATCTGGAAGGTCGTCCAGCTATCCAGTCTAATTAGCATATTATGCTTTTATTATTATAGAATCCATAAGTGATTTATGTACATCAACTTTGGGTAATTAAAAAATATTATATTCCATTTAAAACCACTGTATAATTATATAATAATAATTTTTGTTATCCATAAGTATAGCCAACTTACTTTCCAAGTTTAGGTTTTAGTATAGAAATAGTCATAAACATATACAGTATGAGTTATATACCAGTTCTTTTTTTTTTCTTTATTGATTAAGGTATTACATGTGTATCCTTATACCCACTTGCTCCTCTTCTCCCCCTCTTACGACCTCACCTGCCTGGTGTCTGTTCCTTTTTATAGCAGCGTAGTATTCCACTTATACCAATTCTTTTAATTAGAGATTATAAGACAGTGCATTTTTATATAAGTAATGTTGCTTTTTAATATATTTCATCCATCTTTTACAGAGTGGAAGGGAGAGGGATAGAAAGCTAGAAACATCGATGAGAGAGAAATACTGATCAGCCAGCTCCTGCACACTCCCCCCTGGGCATGTGCCTGCAACCAAGGTACATGCCCTTGATTGGAATCGAACCTGGGACCCTTGAGTATGCAGACCAATGCTCCATCCACTGAGCCAAACCAATTAGGGCAGTAATATTCATAAATAGTGGTTAGGTTTCAGTGTGGTCACCAATGCTTATTTTAACTCACAGGGTTATCAAACTACATTACTAAAATGAGCTCAGAATCCTGGGGATGTATTTTCTGTACTCTTTCCTAAGATAAGACTTTTAATATTTTTTAACGCCCTCTTTCTGCCCTTTTTCTTAAGACCCTAGCATTTTCATGCTATTCTGAACACTTATTCTATGCCCTAGAGACCTGCTGTGTTCCTGAAACCTTCCCATTTTATAAAATAATTGTGAACTCAACAACAACAAAAACAAACTACCCAATTCAAAACTCGGCCAAGGATTTCAATAGAAACTTCTCCAAAGAAGGTATACAAATGGCCAATAAACACACGCACAGTTGCTCAGCATCACTAATGATTAGGGAAATGAAAATTAAAACTACAATGAGGTACCACTTCATGCCCATGAGGATGGCTATTATTTAAAAAAAGCCAAGACCAGTTTGGCTCAGTGGATAGAGCATCGGCCTGCAGACTGAAAGGGTGCAGGTTTGATTCTGGTCAAGGGCTTGTACCTTGGTTGCTGGCACATCCCCAGTGAGGGGGTGTGCAGGAGGCAGCTGATTGATGTTTCTAGCTCTCTATCCCTATCCCTTCCTCTCTGTAAAAAAATTTAAAAATTTAAAAAGGAAGGAAAGGAAGGGAAGGGAGAAAAAGAAAATAGGTGTTAGGAAGGATATAGAGAAATTGGAACTCTTGTGCATTTCCGGTCGGAATATACAATGGTGTGGCTTCCATGGAAACAATATAGTGGTTGCTCAAAAACTTAAACATAGAACTGCCATATGATCCAGCAATTCTATTTCTGGCTATGTACCCAAAGAATTGAAAACAGGGACTTGGGCAGATATTTGTACACCCAGGTTCATGGCAGCATCCTATATGATAAAAGCCTAATATGCTACCTGTCTGGTTGTATAGTCGTCCATTTAACCAAACAAAGTGTAATATGCTAATGGCACACTAAGGCCACTCAACCGTTCGATGTGATATGCACTGACAACCAAGGGGCAGACAGTTGACTGGTCGATCAGGCACTATGATGTGCACTGACTACCAAAGGGCAGATGCTCCGACTGGTAGGTTAGCTTGCTGCTGGGGTCCAGCCAATTGGGACTGAGCAAGATGGACCAGACACACCCTGGAGCCCTCCCACAGTCCTTCCTCAGCTGGTCAACCTCCCAAGTCCCTCTCTGGTCTCAATCATGGGGTCCCTCAGCCTGGCCTGCCCCTTCTCACAGTCAGGACTCCTTGAGGGATGTCAGAGAGCCGGTTTTGGCCCGATCACATAGGCCAGTCTGAGGGACGCCACTGATGCACAAATTTGTGCACTGGGCCTCTAATAATTAAGAATAGACAAATAGTGGAAGTAATCCAAGTGTCCATTAAAAGATGAGTGAATAAATAAAATGTGTATACATACACTGGAATAGTATCAAGCCTTAAAATGGAAGGAAATTCTGGCATATGCTACAACATGGATGAAACTTGAGACATTACCCTAAGTCAGTGGTCGGCAAACTGTGGCTCAAAGCCACATGCAGCTCTTTGGCCCCTTGAGTGTGGCTCTTCCACAAAATACCACGTGCCCTAATTAAGTTAATAATAATGTACCTATCTATAGTTTAAGTTTAAAAAATTTGGCTCTCAAAAGAAATGTCAATGATTGTACTGTTGATATTTGGCTCTGTTGACTAATGAGTTTGCCAACCATTGTCCTAAGTAATATGAACCATCACAAAAGAACAAATATTATATGATTCCACATGTATAAGATACCCAGAATAGACAAATTCATAGAACCAGTAAAGTGGTAGATGCCAGGGGTTGGGGGAAGGGAAAAGTGGGGAATTATTGTTCAGCACATAAGGAATTTCAGTTTGGGAGGATAAAAAAAATTCTAGAGATAGATGGTGGTCATGATTGTATACAAACAATTGAATGTAATTAATGCCACTTAATGTTATACTTTAAATGGTTAAAATGGAAAATTAAAAAAAATAATAACTATAAATAAACTCCCTAACACCAGCACCAAAAACGAAAAAAGTATTTTCATTCCTTAAGTATCGCACATATTAACAAAATCTAAGCATGAAATCTGATTATATAGAAATCTGAATGTTTAGTTATCTCATAATAGTAACTTGCTTCTCCATTCCTTCTGATCAAACCAGAAAACCTAATTGTTATTGTTGTTATGTGCCCTCCCTCATCTCATACCCAATTATTTACAAAGTACTGACTATTCCATCTCTAGAATTGATCACTCCCTCTTACTCCACCAGCACTCCTTAGTCCAAGCCATTATCGTCTCTTTCCTGGACTACTGCAGCAGCCCTTAACTCGGGTCTTCCTGCTTCCATTCTTGGAGGGAGTTAGGAAATAGGAATGAGAAGGGCATTCAAAACTGAGGAAATCTCATGCACAAAGCCATGATTCCATATCATTGTCCGAAGTACCATGGCACACTTCCAGCTGCAAGTAGACCTATTGGAAGAGGAGTGGTTATGAAAGGCTATCAAATATATTGGTTATTGAAAATGTCAAGGCAACGGAACTTTAACAAAAACAATGGCATTCATTAAGTATCCACTTTGTGCTGGGGACTGGATCAGGCACTGGAGATAAAAAAAAGGGAACAAAACAGCATCTCTGCTCTCTAAAGAAACTCATACTCTAGTTGTGGGGACACACAATACCAATACGCAGTGCCATGTTTGGAATAAAGGAAGAGGCTAACCTGGTTGGATTGTAGAAAGCTGTAAAAAGCCTGAGTTCAGTCTTAAACGATGAGCAAGTGGTAGCTAGAAGTTAGGAGTATTTGGGAGATGTGAATTGTTCCACTTGGAATAGTATATGCACATAAACAAATATGGCAGAGCATCACGTGGTTGGGAAACTAATTTATGTGGCTAGACTATATAGTGTTTGTGGGCTAAGGTTTTAAGAATACGAAGAATCTCATGGGAACACACAAAGATCACAGGAACTAATCTTTTGACACCCAGCTATGCTTCACAGATGCTGGAGTACATACATAATTTAGGAATCATTTTGTTGCCTCCTCAACAGCAAGAGTTTGTCCCCAACCATTATGGTGATTTCATTCCTTTTTGTTTCTGTCACTCCGGCCTTTATTTCCGATTCAATACATAGAGTAAGTTTGGATTAGTCATAGGTTCTGCTTACCCATTTCCTGTTTACTCAGCAGTATCTACATTCTTGTCATCACTCCAGTCTTCTCTGCATATATTCATCTCCTGTTTTGTAACAACTGAGTAGCCTTCTGTGTCTCAGATTTAGATATCCTCATAGAAGAGGACCTGATTGGTGTCACTGATCATTTGGGACCAGAATGGTTGCCTAAAATTTTATTAGGAGGGGACTCCATTCAGCATTCTGAGATTTGGCCTTTTCAGTACAGTGAAGAAAAAAAGAAGCAGAGAGGATATCTAAAATAGAAGACAGGGTAACAGATATAAGAAATACTTTAAGGAAGGAATAACACTTAGAAACTGATTAGATCTTGAAGGGTGGACATCAGGTAGAAAGGGATTCTGGTAGAGTTGTAGATTTCTGGCTTACACAGTTGAGTAGATATAGTGAGAAAATACAGGAACTGGGTAGGTAGAGTGGGGAAGGGAGGAAAGAT
Source organism: Lasiurus borealis (assembly GCA_004026805.1). Lineage (NCBI taxonomy): Eukaryota > Metazoa > Chordata > Mammalia > Chiroptera > Vespertilionidae > Lasiurus > Lasiurus borealis. The sequence goes on along the minus strand of PVJN01029417.1, from coordinate 12,000 downwards.
GAATTGTACTATAATGTGAATTTGGAATACCAAGGAGCATCCGAAGAGAGACACCTAGTAGGCACTTAGAAAGATGGAGCTAAATAGATGTATTTTGTTGCAGGTAACAGAAACTTAGTTTCAACTGGCTGAAGCAAAGGGGTATGTAACCCATGTGAGAGAATGAAGGTGGGACCAGGCTTGAACAGGATCAAGGATTTGGACCCCATAATACAGCCCTAAGCCTCTCACCTCAATTTTTTGGAGTAGAGAACCCTAAACACAGGTTTTTGCACACGGCAGAAGATACTGCTGCAGGTAGCTTTGGGCACATATCCTACCCACTCCATAATCAGCAGGGAAAGCTGGTTCTTCCAGCTTCGGTTTGCAAAATCCTAGGAGAAGAACTCAACAATTTATATTAACTCATTATCATCCCTGGAGACAAGGAAACAAAGTGCTGTATTTGGCCCAGTTTTGGTCACATGCCTGTACCTGTGGCCAGAGTAGGTGAGGTCTGTTCTCAGATGAAGCAGAGTATCACAGGAAGATCCTCCACTAATACTATTCCTCACTGATTAGCTTTCCTTTTATTCCAATGTTCATAAAACAGAATTCTCTGCAGTAGCTCACAGAATGACTGGGCCAACTTGGTGCCACCTGAACCTTTTCTGAGTGTGTCCAGGATACTTTTAAGTTACCTAATTATATTTTTCTATCTCCAGATCATCACTTCTAGAAAAGTCAGTGAAGTTGATTGACTTTCAGGGAAGCTAGAATCCTGGAGGAAATGAGAAAAGATTCAAGTGCGGTTGTTCCTTTAGTCTGCCAGGACTATACATCAGTGTCCCTTCTGTTGCAAGTGTCTCTGTGCTCACCAGAGCAATGGATCAGTGTGAATACCAATTTCCAGACATTGCTGGAGCAGAAAAACTCATCATTATCAGTCTGTTGTCCTATTGTCCTATTTTCTCTTTAGGGAATTTATGGATAATGTACTCCAGATTAACAAGAAGAAGGAAGGCACATTATTAAAGTAGTAAATCCAACAGAAAAGTGTCCAATGGAAGTTCTGAGACAAAGGTGTGCCCAATGCCTGCCCCAGGTAAGGGCAGGAGGAAGTGGGGCTTCAGCCAGAGATCTCCAGTGTGGGAACAGAATTGAGATTACCTGTCTGTCTGAGCCTCGGGGAATGGCAATGCTGGCAGTCGTACAACAGCTCTAGCTGAGCAATTGAAACAATGATCAGTTAATAGAAAATTATAATTCTGGAAAAAAAAAAATGAGGCAAATGCTGATTCCAAAAAATAAAAGCAATTCAATTAAGGAAATTGTTATGAAATACTGTCTGCTTCTATCTTTACATAATCAATAATGTAAACACTGACTAAAAATTGTGTTCTAATAGAGGAAAGGAAGTAGGTTGAGAATATCAAATCACCTATAATAATGCAAAGTCTGTAACATTAACAAATCCTATATAATAAAAGTGTAGGTGGTGCAACACTCTTGCAAACATCATCACAAGATGGTTGGCAGAGGAGGGCAGTTGTGGGTGATCAGGCCAGCAAGAAAGGGCAGTTGGGGGCAACCATGGGGCAAACAGCCTGCAACTGGGCCTGCAAGGGAGGGCAGTTGGGGGCGATCAGGCCAGCAAGGGAGAAGTTAAGAGGCAATCATGCAGGCAAGCAAGCAGTTAGGAGCCAGCAGTCCCAGATTAGAGAGATGTCCGACCTCAAGTTTAGGGATCAGGCGTAAACTGACAGTTGGACATCCCTAAAGATGTCCCACATTGCAGAGAGTGCAGGTCAGGCTAAGGGACACCCCCACCCCATGCATGAATTCTCTCTTTGTTTTTTGTTCTTAGTATTTTAATTACGATGTGTCTTGGTGTAGTCCTCTTTGGATTCCTTTTGTTTGGGGTTCTGTGCGCTTTCTGGACTTGTAAATCTATTTCTTTCACCAGATGTGGGAAGTTTTCTGTCATTATTTCTTCAAATAGGTTTTCAGTATCTTACTCTCTCTCTTCTTCTGGCACTTCCATAATTTGGATGCTGGTACGCTTGAAATTGTCCCAGAGGCTTTTACACTGTCTTCATATTTTGTGGATTCTTTTTTCTTTTTGCTTTTCAGTTGAGTGCTTTTTGCTTCTTTGTATTTCAAATCTTTGACTCGATTCTTGCGATCCTCTAGTCTGCTGTTGGATCTCTGTATATTATTTTTTATTTCAGTCAGTGAATGCTTAATTTCTAGTTGGTCCTTTTTCATATCCTTTAGGGTCTCACTAAATTTATTGGCCTTTTCTAGAAAATTCTTGAAAAACTTTATAACCGTGGTTTTGAACTCTATATCTAGTTGTTTGCTTTCCTCCATTTCTTTCATTTGTGATCTATTTCTTTGTCTTCACATTTTGGCTGCTTCCCTGAGTTGATAGAGTGGCTTTGTGTGCTAGGTGTCCTATAAGGCCCAAGGACTCAGTCTCCTCAATTACCTGAAGTGGACACTCTTGGTTCATCCCTATGTGGGCTGTGTGCACAGTCTTGTTGTAGTTCAGCCTTAATTGTTGTTGGTATCACTGGGAGGAATTGACCTCCAGGCCAATTTTCTATGAGGATCAGCTGTGTCTACAATGTGAGAACTTCTATGCTAGAGACACCCTTATGGGGCAAAACTTGCTTCAGAGAGGCTTTGGTACTTACTGAGTCTGCCCCCTGAGTGTGTCCCTTATGGTTCTGAGGAGTTGTAATCTGGATGGTTCTACTCTCACCCTTCAGTACACTGGCTTTTGGATCTCCAAGGAGGTGCTAATGTAGCCTCTGCCTGAGGCCACCAAGCAGGAGCTACAGAGAGATCTGCAGATTCCTCTTCTTTGTTTGGATCTTGGAGGTGCCCAGATGAGGCCAAACTCTCAAGCAATGCAAGCTTCTGCGGGGTCTTGGGCCTTCTTTTGGATGTTCTAGGTCTCACTAACTCAGCTACAGTTTGTTAGGTAAGTTTAGATTTCAAAGGACTAGGCCATTCATATGCAAAAGCCTCTGTGTACAGCTGAGGTGGGGTGGAGTCTCAGGGTGGAATAAACAGCAATGGCTTCCCATCAGCCCTGCCCTAAGAGGTCCCTGGATCTCAGTGTCCCATGGTAATCACTGCAAGCACCTCTGAGAGAAAGTTGCCCTCGAGTTCTGCCCTCTGTCAGTCCAGTTTCTCCCCATATGAGTCTATGTCCCCAGAGTCTCACCCAGAACTGGAGTTCAGAGCAGTCAGGAGCACATGCACTTCAGTACCTCTTCCTTTACTTCCGCAGCTCCTCTAAGTCTTACTGTGCTTTTCTCTTTCTAGCTGTAGAATTTCCGCTCAGCCAGCCTTCCTGTGGTTCTGGATGATGTCCGTTTTGTCTTTTAGTTGTAGTTTTGAATTTATACGAGACAGCAGTTCAGATGTTTACCTATGCCACTATCTTGGTTTCTCCCGAAGCAAGTATTTTTATACTAGAATTTTCTCCTGAAAATTATCAGGAATTGGGAAAAATGAGAAGTACTTACTTATTTGATGTTCTCTTAGACCTAAGGATAAGAATCTTTAAGTTCATATTTCTTAATAGATACAATTCTCAAGCATAAAAAGAAATCCTGTACCTAGTATCTGGACTGAAGGAACTGGAGAATTAAGGTGAACTGGAGACTTTTGTGACATTTAAAGTTTTAATGTAGTAACCTGAAGTGTATTAGACCCCAAGGTTACTGTATTCAGCAAATAGCTCTATGGTAGATTCCAACCTCATTTTCCAGTCACAATATGGTAGAGTATTAAAGATTTTTCATAGTTTATTTATCTTGTTTTGATGTAAGCTGAATTTAAGAGTTAGTAACTAACCAATATAAAGAGAAGAGGGAGGACTCTGCCACTATTAGAGTTTTCAGCCACCACCATTTTCCTTCTATGGTTGGTCAAGTTACCCACTTCAAATTCTGCAGAATAGCTGACACTTTTAATGACAGATTGTCTCACACCTCTTTTTACTAATGTTTTAAAGAAGTTTGGTTTGGGTTAATGACCATGAAGAACTTAAGAAGTATATCTGGAAGGAAAATAACTTTTTTCCTGATATACTTAAAATGAAGACCAATCTGGAGAAACGTGTTGCTATAAATCAGAGATTTCCAAATATGTTAGGTTGGAGCAATTCAGGGTACAAGTACATGAACCTATTTTGTACATGATTATATTAATACCATGGTATATTTTATAAGTGTTTGGAGTGAAATGAATCTCTACCAGCCTAGCTAGGTTCCATTCTTAGGGCACATGCTCAGGTTTCGGGCCAATCCCTAGTAGGGGGTGTGCAGGAGGCTAATGTCTCTCTCTCTCTCTCTCTCTCTCTCTCTCTCTCTCTCTGATCATGCTTCCTTCTCCTGCTTCATTTTTTTAAAAAATGCCTATCACAAGTGGGGTATCTCAAGATTTTATATCTAAACCTGAAACTGAGAAATACAGTGGTACCTTGAGATACGAGTTTAATTCGTTCCATAACCTTGAGGCGTGTGAAACTATGAGACGCTCGAGTCACAGTAAACCGGTGGTTCGTGTGCAGCCAGCCGATTTGCGCGATTACTTGTATCTCAAATGTTGCTCGTATTTCAAAGCAAAAATCGTTCTCTCAACAGCTTGTATCTCAAAAATCTCGTATGTTAGGGCACTCGTATCTCGAGGTACCACTGTACTGTCAACCATTCATTCTCCACGTTGGACCAAGAATGCAAATTTCTGGTCCCTATCCAAATTTACTAAATTAGCATGTCTGAAGAGGACCAAGAAATGTAATTTTTCCATCGGTTCTTTTCCTACATCAATTATAATTAGTATTGTGTTGGTTTTTCTTTATCCAAGGTTAGAATGAGGTACATACATATAAAATATCTTCCTGTTTTTTCCTTAATGCTATTGAGGACAGCCCTGTCTTGTTATTTGATGTTCAATGTCCATGGCATGAAATCTCAAGATTTAAGAGCTAGAACAAAATTTTTTCTGTCCTGTGAACTGGTCAAAATGTTTCCTTTGTTAGACTAGTGTTTGTCAAATTGGACTAATTCTCAGAATCACTTGAAGAACTTTCAAAACACACACTACTTACCAGACCTCATACAAGACTCATTCATCAGAACCTCCAGGTTAGGGATGATCCATGTGAGAATGATAATTACCCTGTTTCAAAATTCCTATGTGGAACAATACCTAGTTAATTCACCATGTTCACTTTTTGCTTGGCTTCCTAGAAGCTAGTCTTGCAACAGTTTTTCTTGGAATTCAGTTCTTTAATATAATTATTCTCCTTTTTCTTTCCCATTTTATTGTCTCATTTAGTATGTTTTTAATGAATTTCAACTTCAAAGGAATAACTATTCTTTGGACCATCACATTTCATGCAATTGCATTTAAACCTAAAATAAATCAGTTATTAGGATTATAGACTGAAAGGATATTGTGAGTATAAAAGTCTCATCATTCAGATTTTATGGAGACTTCATGGAAATTATCCTTTGAAAAGCACACTTAAAATCATTGCTTTAAATGCCATATACATAAGTTCTTGGTCCCCCTTTATTCCCTTCGCCATTGGAACCTCCAAGACTGAATACACTGATCTCCTTTCTTGTGATTCACCACCTCAAAGATCTAACCCATGTTAGTGGTGTTAACCATTACCACCATGCTGAATAATTTCCAGATGTGTGCTTGAGCTAGAACCATTCACCAAAACCCCAGGCCTAAATATTTTGCTATCTGCAGGAATTCTTCATTTGGCTGTCTTCCAAAGTCCAGACATCAATGTGTAGAAAGTCAATACATATAAAACCAAACTCTTTTTTTATTCCACGGTTTTATATTCCTAATTACCACACTTCCCAACTCACCATTTGGATAAATAGCATCGCCATTATCCCATGCCCCAAGCTGCATTGGTCTTTAATCACCCCTATTTATTTTAATCCCCACTCCACTTAGCAGAGCAATATTTACATTATGGTTTGAAGATGTTGATTCAATTTGACGACCAAAGAAAATGCTGGTGGGTGTGAGTGATGCTCAGAAGGACTGATAAATTGTCTAGGAAATGTGAGTGGCTTGCTTCACAGGGACAAAGGCTATCATTTGTTTTAGTCTCAGGGACTTACCCATTTCTCTTTTCTTCCCTGAGCTTGTGCTCATTTCCCCAATTAAAATAAACTATCAGTAATTGAATTCCATGTACATGGTCTATTCCTGTTTCCATTTGTCATGGTGGTGTTGATAGCAACAGTTTAGTAATAATATTCCTCATCTGTAGAAAATAAATGATAGTAATTTAATTTGTTGTTATGGCTATTAAATGTTCATAGTGTTTAGTACAACCCTTTGCACCCAGTAAATACTAGTTGCTCTTATTTTGTCATTGTCGTTAACAATATATTCACATATTCTTCTATGATTATTTCACTTTGACTTGTACCATTTAAGGTCCAAAAAATACCATCTTCATTCTTTAATAAATTCTTACCATAACTCTATAAGATAAAATTCACATTGTTCACTTTGGGAGTTGAAATTCAATAGTTGTAAAATACTAAACAAGTTATTTTACAGAGCCTCTGTTTGCTTATTTGAAATAGGGATAATATCATGTTCCAGGTTAATATAAGGTTAAAATTACTAATATATATCAACAATGCTTTGGAGACTGCAAAGAATTGTCTACATTTTAGCTGTTTTCATTTGTGCTGAAAGCTTTGTCTTGGGCTGATGCAATCAAGAAAACAGCTCCAAAGAATCTTTGGCCACCACCCCAAGACCTTGGTTCTACTAGGCAATGAGCCATATATCATTTTTTGATGGCTACAGGATATCAGCTCAGGTCAACCAGTTACAAATTCCCTGAGGCATAAGACCTTCTAATTATAGAAGCCGTTTACGAAAGCATTTTGCACAGAATGATGCAAAAAGAGAATGATTCATTCTCCTCAGGTGAAAGTGATGTACTGCGTACTTCCTGGCAGCTGTAAGTACCCAGCTGTCTTTTGAATCATCCCCAAATAAGCTGCTGTGTCCAGCATGTGCCAACCCCCAGGAAATACTGACCGATTTTAGGGCCCTCTTGAAAGCATAACAAATTCAAACTGAAACCCCTTCCTCCCTCTGTGTCTGCTGAGGTTATTTCAGATATCCTCCCTACCATACATCTCCGTAGCTCTTGGTCACTGCCTCAAATACAAGTCACTTCAGCCATCAATTATTCTCATTCACTTGTGTACTGTTAATTTTTTTCCTCCTCTAATTTAACCACCTCTTGCTATTATTCCTCTACATCCAGAACATTTCTACCAGTTGGTTCATGTTCTTATTTGCCCCAAACCCTTTCCTCTACAACTTCTGTTAATACCCTACCCATAGGAACACCATGTGATAAAGTGGGCCACAAAAGTTGACCTGGAAATGAACAAGCAACCAAGCCAGCCTAGTCCAAATCTTTCCTTGGTATTGTTTTGATAGACCTTCAAGTGACCATATTCTCTGCCATGTAAATAACATCTATTTACAATAGGAAAAAATGACACCAAACTGAAACAAAGAAAGCAACAAGAGGGATGAAGAAAGAGAGTCCTACTCTTCCTGTAAGTGGCTTGAGGCGATCTCTGAAAATGGTTCGCTATTCACTTGACCCAGAAAACCCCAGAAACATGCAAATCAAAAGGTTCAAATATTCATGTTCACTTTACAAACACTCATGAAGCTACCCAGGCCATCAAGGGTATGCATATCCAAAAAGCCACCAATTATCTGAAGGATGTCACTTTACAGAAGTATTGTGTACCAGTCTGTCCTTACAGTGGTGGAGTTGGTAGGGGTGCGAGGCCAAACAGAACTGGATGCGGGGTCAGTAGCCCAAAAAGAGGGCTGAATTTTTGCTACCCATACTTAAAAATGCAGAGAATCATGCTAGACTTAAGTGTATAGATGTAGACTCTGGTCATTGAGCACATCCAGGTGAACAAAGCTTCCAAGATGCCATGTAGAACCTGTACATAGCTCATGGGCCACTTACCCATACCCAACCTCTCCCTGCCACATTAAGATGATATTTACTGCAAAAAGAACAGATCGTTCCCAAACCAAAAGAGTGTTTACCAGAGCCCAATAGAGAACTATGGAGATAGTGCCTAACGAAAGTTGTGACCTTCTCTGGAAGAGGCCAAGCGTGCAGGGTAAAAGCTTGCAGTGCCTGTCTGAGCAGCACATCAGTGGTACACAGGATCACCATTTCTGTCCAGTGTGCTGGAGCTCCCTGCCCTTGGCTGGGCAGAAGTTTCCTACTCAGTCTGAAGCTCTTCCTGCCCAATCCTCCTTTCTTCCTTTCACAGATGTCAGACCTGTGCTATAATCAAGGCTTTCCCTGCTGACTCCTCTTCCCTTTATATTTCATAAATGTTATTGTCAATAAATCTCTTCTGATTCTAAGTCTGTTTTGGCATCTGTTTCCTGCGAAACCAAATTAGACAACTACACATCCTCTGTCTTGCCAAATATAAATGACCATCTCAGGTCCTAGCGCTGACCAGACGAGTACAGTAGGTTTATGCAGCTCAAAGACCAGTGGGGATATTTTCTTATAAAAGAGTGAAAAATAATTAAATTTTAAGATATGAAAAAGTCAATTTCAGTTTAAAAACTCGATTTCGATGGAACAATTATCTTCCAAGTGACCTAGAACCCTTCCATTGCATCCTTCACCAGGCAAGTCTTGAAAACACCCACCACATCAGTGATTGTCTATTACCTGTCTTTCATTCCAGGCATATGAGTTTCAAGAACAAAGACTCTTTCCTTTGGGGATAATAAAAATGTTCTAAAGTTAGATTATTGTGATGGCTGCACAACTTCGTAATACACTAAAAACCATCAAGTTGTGCACCTGATATAGGCGAACTGTGATATAAATTATAGCAATTCTCAGGGGGAAAGGGGTAAGAGGTGCGGGAAGAGACAGGACAAAAATCATACACATATAAATGAGGACAATGGCGGGGAGGTAAGGGCAGAGGGTGGGATGGGAACCAGGTGGAGAGATATGGGGGAGGGAGGAAGAAGAGGAACAATTGTAATAATCTGTATAATAAAGATTTATTAAAATTTAAAAAAAAAATCAGGACTGGTTTACAACACTGAGAAGCAGTGGAATATAGGGAACTGCAATACTGCCCTGACTGGGAAATAGGCATGCCAAACAGAACAGTAGAGGAAGTGAATGACCTTTACTACTGCACATTCTATTTATGTATTTATTTATTTATTTATTCATCATTTAAGATACTATTTTTTTCTTTTTTCCTCACTTGATTTTACCTTTTTAATTATTACATTTTTATTTTCAATCATTATTACTACTACTATTTTACATTCTTGCTAAAGTGTCATTTTATTGTCTCTTTATTTTACTTTGGGGTTAGTGTTCTACATTCTATTTTCATCTTTCCTTTAGCATCATTTTATTCTAACTCAACTCTACCTTTATGCCATCACTCTTTTCCTAACTTTTCCCTTTTGTTGCCCTGTTTCTCTTACCCCTTTTGTACTTAAGATTTTCTCTATTCTTTCTTTTAACTCCTTGTTAAAATTTCACCCTACTTATATATCTAATTTCTAATACCCTGCTCCCATTCCATAACCACCTCTTTCTTGGTCTTCACTATCCAAAAAATTATTTTCTCTCTGTCCTTTTGTTGTTGGCTTGAATGTTGATTATATCAATTTTTGTGCTTTTTTGTGAATTTTTTTTGCTTATTCTGTTTTTGTTTTTTTGTTTGTTTTTTGCTTCTGTTTTCCCAAGCCTCACTTGATTTTAGTTGTTGTTTATATTAATCACCAGGTAATTGTTGCTGGCATTTGTTGGGATTAGTGGCGGATCTATTAATATTTTCTCCCCATATATATAGTTTGTTCCCCTTCTCTTTCTTATTCACTTTCTTTTCTCTCTTACTTTTTTCCCCCCTTCTCCCAATTTCATTTTGGCACTCCTCTCTTTTAATTTTTTTCTTCTATTATCTCTTTTTCTTTCTCTCCTATCTTGTAATTTGCCTCTCTCTGGTGATCATCTTTATTTGTGGTTATTAATATCGTGAATATATTTCTATTCAGTGCCTTGTGCCTTTAAATCAATGCAGGACAGAGAGAACTACATAACCAGACACCTGGAGAAGAGAGACTGCATCAGTGAGCTAGAAAACAAGGTAGGAAAAAATAACCAAGTAGAGCGGCTTCTAGAAAAAAAATTAAAAAGCAGGAGGAGAGCCTAAGAGAACTTTGGGACAACACGAAACAGAATAACATCCACATAACAGGGATGCCAGATGGAGAGGAAACTGAGCAAGGAATAGAAAACCAGTTTAAAGAAATAATGACAGAAAACTTCCCTGATATAGGGAAGAAAAAAAACACACAAATCCAAGAAGCTCACAGAGTCACAAGCAAAATGACCCCCAAATGATTAACACCAAGGCACATTAACATTAAACTGGCAAACACCAACAACAAAGTAAGAATCTTAAAAGTGGCCAGAGAGAGACAGAAAGTTACCTACAAAGGAACCCTCATCAGACTAGCAACTGATTTCTCAACAGAAATTCATCAGGACAGAATGGAATTGAATGAAATATACAAAGTCGTGCAAAGGAAGGGTCTGAATCCAAGAATACTGTACTCAGCAAGGCTATCAATCAAAATTGATGGTGAAATCAGTAGCTTCACAGAAAAAAAGGGACTAAGGAAATTTATTACCACCAAACCAGCAATGCAAGAGATGCTAAAGGGTTTTCTCTAAAAAAAAAGAAAGAAAGAAAGAAATAGGAAGCAAAGGAAGAACATAGAGGTAAAGAATAAAAACAGTGACAAATAAGTACCTATCAATAATAACTTCAAATGTAAATGGATTAAATTCCCCAATTAAAAAACATAGGGTAACAGATTGGATAAGAAAACATGAACCATATATCTGCTGTCTACAGGAAACCCACCTCAGAAAAAAAATGTACACAGACTGAGAGTGAAGGGATGTAAGAAGGTTTTTCAGGTGAATTGAAATGGAGAAAAAAAAAACTGGGGTAGCAATACTTATATCTGACAAATAAGATCTCAAAGTGAAGGAAATAAGTGATAAGGAAGGCCACTTAATAATACTAAAGGGAGCAATCCAACAAGAATTGCTGGTAAACATCTACACAGCCAATACAGGAGCACCCAAATACATTAAAAAAAAACAACTCCTGGGGGATATCAAGGGAGAGATTGACAATCATAGTAAGAGATTTTTTAAAAATATATATTTTATTGATTTTTTACAGAGAGGAAGGGAGAGGGATAGTTAGAAACATGGATGAGAGAGACATCGATCAGCAGCCTCCTGCACGCCCCCTACTGGTGATGTGCCTGCAACCAAAATACATGCCCTTGACCAGAATCGAACCTGGGACCGTTCAATCTGCAGGCTGATGCTCTATCCACTGAGCCAAACCGGTTTTGGCCATAGTAAGAGACTTTAATGCCTTACTAACACCATTGGACAAATCCTCTAAACAAAAAAATCAGCAAAGAAACATCAATCTTAAATGACTCACTAGACCAGATGCAATTAATTGACATCTTCAGAACATTTCACACCAGAGCCACAGAATATATATTCTTCTCAAGTGCACATGGGTCATTTTCAAAGATAAACCATATGTTGGGTCATAGGCAAAGTCTCTTCAAGAAGATAGAAATCATAGCAAGCATCTTCTCAGGTCACAGTGGCATAAGACTGGAAATCAACTACAATAAAAACAATCCAAAGAAATCAAACACATGGAGACTAAACAGCATGCTATTAAACAATGACTGGGTTACCAGAGATCAAGGAAGAAATAAAAAACATCATGGCAACAAATGACAATGAAAACACAACAATCCAAAGTCCATGAGGCATAGCGAAAGCACTCTTGAGAAGGAAATTCATAGCTC
>PVJN01029416.1:0-26447 GCA_004026805.1 Lasiurus borealis | reverse complement strand
TGGTGGGGGGGAAGGGCAGTTAAGGGCAATCAGGCAGGCAGTCAGGTGAGCAGTTAGGAGGCAGCAGTCCCAGATTGTGAGAGGGATGCCCAACTGCCCAGGATTGGGCCAAAACCAGCAGTTGGACATCCCCCAAAGGGTCCCAGATTGAGAGGCTGGGCTGAGGTGACCTGTGCATGAATTTTGTGCACCAGGCCTCTAGTGAATGTACAAGAAGAGATCACATGCAAACTTATTTGATTTCTATTAATGTCTAATAGGATACTAGACAGTGAAGGGTGGGAAACCATTTTCATCAAAACCCCATCTAATTATTAATGGAAGAAAAAATAAATTTAGGTTTGCCAAGTATAAAGCAAGCTTTTGAGGGAAATAAAAAACATTTCATTTATTTGATTTCAAAATTAAGAACAAAGAACATAAGCTATTTGAGTGAGAAGGTGAGCTAGTGTTTATTGGCCACTCACTCATGTTGGCTGTTTCACATACTTTATCTCAGGTAATCCTGACAAGTCTGGGGTAGGCTTCTTTGCCCCACTTCATAGGTAAGGAAACAGAATCCTAGAGGGGTTGATAATTTGTTCAAAGTCCACAGTACTTGGAAGTGAGTAACTAGAACTTGAATCCCTGTCTGTGTGATCTGAAACCTGTACTCTTTCTTCTATATCATTTTTTATTTTATTTTATTTTTTAAAAAATATATTTTATTGATTTTTCATAGAGAGGAAGGGAGAGAAATAGAGAGCCAGAAACATCGATGAGAGAGAGACATCCATAAGTTGCCTCCTGCACACCCCAAACTGGGGATGCACCCGCAACCAAGATACATGCCCTTGACCGGAATCGAACCCGGGACCCTTCAGTCCCCAGGCCACTGCTCTGTCCACTGAGCCAAACCGGTTTCAGCCTTCTATATCATTTTTTAAAATAAATTATTTTTAAATGTTTTCTAGGTCATGGCACAGCCCACCACTTCATAGAACTTGCTCATTGTCTCATGGGGGGGCAGCCTGGGTTCTGTGGCAAATTAAACGGCCACCATGTCCAGCAAAAGCAAAGACTATACCACCAAGAAGCACCCCCAGTAGGCAACATTTAATGTTCTTGTCATGTTTGACCAGTCATAGATTTGGGAGTTTAAAGAGGCCTTCAGATTTTGTGGAGGAGAAACGAAGATGGTGGCATAAGTAAACACTTGAACTGCTGCCTTGCACAACAACTTCAAAACTACAACTAAAAGACAAAACAGACATCATCCAGAACCACAGGCAGGTTGGCTGAGTGAAAATTCTACAACTAGAAGGAAAGAGAAAAGCACACTGAGACTCAGGAGCAGTGGAAGTAAAATGCAGAGATATGGAGGTGCGAGCACAGAGAGGGCTGGCAACTGAATACCTGGTTGTCTTTTTTAAGCAGGAGGGAGACAAAAGCTCCCAACTGCTCTGAACTCCAGTTCTGGGTGAAACTCTGGGGACCCATATTCATACAGGGAGAAACTGGACTGTATGGCAGTGGGCAGAACTTGAGGATAGCTTTTTCTCAGAGGTGCTTGCAGTGATTACCGAGGGACATTGAGACCTGGGGTCCTCTTAGAGCAGGGCTGACGGGAAACCATTGCTGCTTGCTCCACCCTGAGACTCTGCCCCACAAAGTCATTACTGTTTGCTTCACCCTGAGACTCTGTCCCATCCAAGCTGTGTGCAGAGGCTTTTGCATATGAATGGCCTGGTTCTTTGAAATCTAAACTTACCTAACAAACTGAAGCTGAGTCAGTGAGACTCAGAACATCCAAAAGAATAACCAAAGCCCTGCAGCAGCTTGTATTGATTCACAGTTGGGCCTCATCTGGGCACACCCAAACCCAAACAAAGAAGAGGAATCTGCAGATCTCTCTGCAGCTCCTTCTGGGTGATCTCAGGCAGAGGCTGAATTAGTACCTCCTTGGATATCCAAGAGCCAGTGAACCTAGGGGCCAGAGTAGGAACATCAAGATTACAATTTCTCAGGTCCATAAGGGACACACTCAGGGGGCAGACTCACTGAGCTCCAAAGCCCTACTGAAGCAAGTCTTTCCTCATAAGGGTATCTCCAGCACAGAAGTTCTCCCATCATAGACACAGCTGATCCTCACAGCCAATTGGGCTAGAGGTCAATTCCTCCCAGTGATACCAACAACAATCAAGGCTTAACTAAAACAAGACCATGCACACAGCCTACATAGTGATGCACAAAGAGTGTCCACCTCAGATAACAAGAGAAGCTGAGCCACTGGGCTCTATAGGACACCTAGTACACAGAGCTGCTCTATCAACTCAGGGAAGTGGCCAAAATGCAGAGACAAAGAAACAGGTCACAAATGAAAGAAATGGGAAAAAGCAATCGACTGGGTATAGAGTTCAAAACCATGGTTATAAGGTTTTTCAAAAAATTTATAGAAAAGGCTGATAAATTTAGCGAGACCCTCAAGGATATGAAAAAAGAACCAACTAGAAAGTAAATATACATTGACTGAAATAAAAAATAATATACAGAGATCTAACCAGTAGAGTAGAGGACCACAAAAATGAAGTCAAATATTTGTAATACAAAGAAGCAAAAAACACCCAACTGGAAAAACAAAAAGAAAAAAGAATCTAAAAATATGAAATAATGTAAGGAGCCTCTAGGACAACCTCAGGCATAAAAACATCTGAATTATGGGGGTGCCAGGAGAAGAGAGAAAGCAAGATACTGAAAACCTATTTGAAGAAATGACAGAAAACTTCCCCCACCTGGTGAAAGAAATAGACTTACAAGTCCAGGAAGCACACAGAACCCCAAACAAAAAGAACCCAAAGAGGATAATACCAAGACACATCATAATTAAAATGCCAAGAGCAAAAGACAAAGAGAGAATATTAAAAGCAGCAAGAGAAAAACAGTTAGTTACCTACAAGGAAGCACCCATACGATTGTCAGCTGATTTCTCAACAGAAACTATGCAGGCCAGACGGGAGTGGCAAGAAATATTTAGTGATGAATAGCAAGAACTTACAACCAAGATTACTCTACCCAGCAAATCTCTCATTCAGAATTGAAGGATAGATAAAGAGCTCACAGATAAGAAAAAGCTAAAGGAGTTCATCAACACCAAACCAGTATTATATAAAAAGCTAAAAGGTATTCTGTAAGAAGAGGAAGAAGAAAAAGGTAAAGATAAAAATTATGAACAACAAATACATATCTCAACAAGTGAATCTAAAAATCAAGTTAATTAAAAAGCTGATGAACAGAATAATCTGATAAATATAATAGAATCAGGGGCATAGAAAGAAAGTGGGCTGCTGAGACCAGTTTGGCTCAGTGGATAGAGCGCCGGCTGGTGGACTGAAAGGTCCCAGGTTCGATTCTAGTCAGGGGCATGTGAATTGCTTGTGGGCACATCTCCACTGTGGGGCGCGCAGGAGGCGGCTGATCGATGTCTCTCTCTCATTGATGTTTCTGACTTTCTATCTCCCTTCTTCTCCATAAAAAAATCAATAAAATATATTTTTAAAAAAGAAAGAAAAAAAGAAAGAAAGAAAGGGAGTGGGGTGATAATTCTCTCGGGGAAAGGGATATGGGGGTGTGGGAAGAGACTGGACAATAATCATACACCTATGGATGAGGACAATGGGGATGGGGAAAGGGCAGAAGGTGGGATGGGAACTGGGTGAAGGGGAGCTATTGGGGCAGGAGAAGAAGAACAATTGTAATAATCTGAACAATAAAGATTTATTAAAAATAAAAAAGAGGCCTTCAACGTGATTGATCAAAACAAGTTTCATTGACAAGGAAGTTTGCATGATATGCTTGCTCCTCTAGGGAAAAATCCAGTGTACTCTAGGGCCTGTACATTTCACCATGTTCTTCATGATGTTTGTGAGAAGTTAAATGGCACAAATCCTGGAGATGTCATCAGCAATTCTTTTGTTTGCTTTGATGACGAAGAAACTGGCACCACTCAGGAAGATCATTTGAGAGAGCTGCTGACAGGGATGGGAGGTAGGTTTACAGACAAGTAAATGGAGGAGCTGTACAGAGAAGCACCCATTGACAAAAATGGAAGATTCAATTACATTGAGTTCATAAGTATTTTTTAAAATATATTTTTATTGATTTCCACAGAGAGAAAGGGAGAAGGGTAGAGTTAGAAATACCTATGAGAGAGAGACATCGATCAGCCGCCCCTGCACGCCCCCCAATGGGGAAGCACCTGCAACCAAGGTACATGCCCTAGACCAGAATCGAACCCGGGACCCTTCAATCTGCAGGCCGACGCTCTATCCACTGAGCCAAACCGGTTTCGACCATAAGTATTTTTAAACATGGATCTAAAGATAAAGATGATTGAAAGAACTTTAGCTAAAACTGTCCAATTACTTTGTCTTACTCTGAATTACTTCTTGACACATCCCTCATCGTCAAAGACAGAATTGTTGCATGCAACTTAGTTTCTCTCACAGCTTTGCCTCGTTGTTTTGATGTATTTATTATTCTAGACTTTTCTGCCACTTAGCACTTATATAATCAGAATGGGGATGAGTCTGTAAATTGTGTTGAAAAGAGATTGCAATTAAAAATCAACAAATATGGAAAAAATACAAATGTTTTCCAATATTGGAAAGTTAAGGGAAAGAAATAGAAAATAAGAAAGAAAATGAGAGGAGAGACAGCAAAAAAGGGAAAAAGCAGAAAGAGGAACCAAGAAAGAAAGCTTTGTTGATTTGTCTTAAGATAGAGACATGAAATATACAAAGAAAGAAAGGCACAGAAGTAGATATGTATTTTTATAATTCAAACACAATTTCTAGAGTTTTACACACAGAGAGATACACAGAAGCTGATGTTTATACAAAGATCTCCATCTCTCTTTTAAAAATGTAGGCCTTTAGAGAAAAAATGGAGGCCTTTGAAGAATAGCAATAAATATTCAAAGCAATGACAAGCAATGACCTACAACCAAGATTACCCAGTCAAGCACTCATTTAGGGTCGAAGGATATATTAAGAGCTTCCCAGACAAGAGAAGGACAAAAGAGTGCATCACCACCAACACAGTTTTACATGAAATGTTAAACTTGTGTGGCTCAATGGTTGAGCATCAACCCATGAACCAAGAGATCACTGATTTGTTTCCAGCAGCCGAACTGATGTTTCTATCTCTATTCTTCTATAAAATAAAACATTTTTTAAAAAACATTAGAGTCCTCTTTAAGAAAAAAGAAGAAAAAATAAAAAGATATCAACAATAAAATGATAATAAATACATATTTGTCAACAGTTGAATCTAAAAACAAAATAGCCCTAGCTGGTTTGGCTGTTGATAGAGTGTCATCCTGTGCACTGAAGGGTCCTGGGTTCGATTCCAATCAAAGGCACGTGCCCAGGTTGCAGGCTTGATCCCAAGTGGGGGGCATGCAAGAGGCCAATCAATGATTCTCTCTCATCATTGATGTTTCTATCTCTCTCGTCCTCTCCCTTGCTGAAATCAATAAAAATATTTTAAAAAAATTTTTTTTAAATAAATGAACAAGCAGAACAGAGATGGACTCATAGTTACAGAGAACATTTTGAAGATTACCAGATGAGAGGAAAGTTGGGGGGAACCGGTGAAAAAGGTGAAGAGATTAAGAAGTACAACTTGGTTATTACACAATAGTCATGGAGATGTAAAATACAGCATAAGGATAGCCAATAATATTATAATAACTATTTATGGTGACAGATGGGAATGAGATTTGGGATGATCACTTAGTAAGTTATACAATTTTTAATTACTGGGGTGTTCACCTGAAACTAATGTAATGTGTGTGTCAACTGTAATGGAAAAATAAAAAAAAATATTTTAAAATATAGGCCTTTGAATTAGTAACCTCAAAAGTGAACAACTAAAATAATCAGTTAAAATATTTTTATTGCTATCTCAAGTTGGGAAGTAAACAGACGTTCTTCAAGTCATATCTTTCTGAATTTTGATTAGAAAAATCTCTACTCTTATTCTTAGGAAATAAAGAATGTCAGCTCTGGTTAGGTAGCTGAATTAGTTAGAAAATTGTTCTGATACACAAAAGTTGGGGGTTTGATCCCCTGAATGGACACATACAAGAATCAACCAATGAATGCATAAACAAGTAATAAATTGATGTCTCTCTTTTTCTCTCTAAATGAATAAACTTAAAAAAAATAGAGAATGTCACATTCCATAGGAGAAAATGGTTCCAGAAAATCATTCCTATCTTGTGGGTCCTTACGATATCACTAATAAAGATTTTTAAAGCCAAATGTTATGATTTAGATTATATCTCATCTGACATTTGCTTTGTGTATTAGATGGAATTAAGATAAGAGATAAATCTGGCCTGGGAGTGGAAAGGAATTCTTTTTCCCTTTCCTAAAATATTTGGACTGAACATAAATAATGTGCCTTTTAGCATACAGTATGACATTTCAAATTTAGTCTTTTGATATGAGACTGTTGATTTTTGTTGTTCCTTTATAATGGAAGGTCTTTAGAGATGGGGTGGAAATAGTGGAGACCTAGTAATTTGTCTAAAGGCATGTTAAAAAATACACCTTGTTAAAATAAAAAATTAATAAAAACTATATCTTCATGTATTTGTAACATTTTAGGCACTATGGAGTGATTTTACAACTCCGCACATAGTCAGAATATTTGCCTCTTTTTTATTTTAATTC
This sequence comes from Lasiurus borealis, assembly GCA_004026805.1. Taxonomy (NCBI): domain Eukaryota; kingdom Metazoa; phylum Chordata; class Mammalia; order Chiroptera; family Vespertilionidae; genus Lasiurus; species Lasiurus borealis. Next base: position 19,731 of record PVJN01029416.1, on the reverse strand, counting down.
CTGATATGTTTTTAACTAGTTATTTTTTTTAAGTTATTTGTAAGTTTTCCAATGTTTACCAGTTCCCTTGCTCACAATTGCTTTTGGCACCTACTCCTTCCTTCAGAGTTCAGTTTCTTTCTTCCTAAGCATATCATTTAATAGCTCATTGAGCAAGAACCTGTAAAAAAGTAAACTTTCAGTCTTTTCAAGTCTGGAAATGTTTTTTTCTTTTTCTGAGTGGAAGGATGAGAAGAGACCCACAGGGCAGTTTAGTAGCATCACTATCTGACTGTTTCATCAAGAGCACTGACTACTTTTCCCTGAGATTGTCAAATAAAAAAAATGACAGCAGCCTACACAACAATAGCCATCTGGTGTGAATGAATCAAAATTATACCTATTTCTTTAGTCAGATCAACAAAAATTATAATATATTTTTGTGTATCACAGAATTTTAATAATTAGTTTATTTGGGTCATGAGCTTAAAAAGGTTAAAAATTGCTGACCTAGAATATCAGGAAATTTCTCTCACTCAGGAAATTTCCAGGGGAGCTTGGCTGATGTAGGAGGTTGATGTTGAGATTGGTTTCCTGGTCAGGGCACATATCCAGGTTTCTGGCTTGATCCCCAGTAGGGGGTGTGCAGGAGGCAGCTAATCAATAATTCTCTCTCATCACTGATGTTTCTCTCTCTCCCTCTCTCTTCCTCTTTAAGTCAATAAAAATATATTTTTTAAAAAAGAAATTTCCTAGATATCACTTGAGATCCTGCTCCCTAGCATATGTCATCAGTTTGGCTCAAATAAATTCATAAAAATTCTCTACAGGTTTGGATGTTTTAAAGGAAATTATTTTTAAATCTCTTTAAATTGTTCTAGTATCTTGAATTTTGGAGGTACATGTTTCCCATTTGTTGTTTCTACCTCTCCCTGTTTTAATCTCCCTCTTAGTGATGTATTTCCTTATGTAATTTGTAATTTTTGACTTTGAGCTTATCTGCAGTAGTGTTGTTTCCTATGGGGTTGTGTGCTGTGGATTTTGAAGGTGTTTTCAAATAGGTCAGTTTGACAGTTTGTTGCTGCCAAGACCATGCAGGTTTCGCTAATTATGGGAAAGTTTTTATGTTGTGTTTTTAGTTCAAGATTTCTGTATTAGATGCCAAATTGTGTGTGTGTGTGTGTGTGTGTGTGTGTGTGCGCGCGCGCGTGTGGTACATGAATAAATTAGGCCTTTCATCTAATGTTATTTAGGCACAGAATCAGTAGAATGGACTTCAAGGTTTTAAAATGTCTCATTTGTCTTAAAGCTGTTTTCAGTTCCATATTTCAATTTTGTTTCAAAGCAGTAAAAACTGAGCTCTTACTTTCATTCATTTACCTTGTTGTAAAAAGTAGAATGCAGTGTTTTAAATTAAGTCAACAGTTCAATACTAAGGGGATTTTTTCATGCCTTCTCTTTCAGCTGTAACTGTTTTCTCCTCCAGGATGAAAGAAAGGCACTGAGACTTGAAGAATAGACTTCTTGTCTGTAATTTACAGACTTGATTGGAAAACACTGTGAATTATTCTTGCCCTGAATAAATTTTAATGATTCACTGCTTGTTGGGGATTTAGAAACTATTGATTCATGTTCTGCCTTAGGAGATGTTGAATCTTTCTGCCGAGGGCTGGGTTTGGGTTTCCACTCTGCCAACAGGCAGACCATTGCCCACTTTTTAATCTAGCGTGCATGGAAATTTTCCTGATGTCTGGCAGGCAAAGTTTTGATACAGAGTTACATATATTTACACATATTTCCCTCAAATGTTACTAAGACCAAACATTCCAGAGAAATGAGAGATTTCTCTGTTATAAGGTAACTAGAGGCCTGGTGCATGAATTCGTGCGTGGGTAGAGTCCTCGGCCTGACCAGCGATCAAGGCCTATCGAAGGGCTGCTGTCTGGGGGGGAAAGACCATGAAAGGTTGACTGGCTGGTTTCTTGATTGGGCTGAATGGGGGGGCCAGCAGCTGCAGGGAGGGGCCATAGGAGGTTGGCTGGCCTTGGGGGGAGGGGTTGCAGGAGATTGGCTGGCCCAGAGGAGGGGTTGGCTGTGGAAGTGCACTGACCACCAGGGGGCAGCTCCTACATTGAGCGTCTGCCCTCTGGTGGTCAGTGCATATCATAGTGACTGGTCAACTGGTTGTTCCAGTCATTCCAGTCATTCTGTAGTAATAGTCACTTAGGCTTTTATATATAGACTAGAAGCCCAGTGGGGTCCCTCGGCCTGGCCTGTGGGGATTGGGCCAAAACTGGCTCTCCAGCATCTCCTGAGGGGTCCTGGATTGCGAGAGGGCACAGGTTAGGCCGAGGAACCCCACCAGTGCATAATCAGGGTTAGGGAGAGATAGCGGGAGGGCTCCAGGGCATGTCCTGCCCATCTGGCCCAGTTCTGACTGACCTGACCACAGCAGCAAGCTAACCTACTGGTTTGAGTGTCTGCACCCTGGTGGTCAGTGCATGTTATAGTGACTAGTCAAACAGTAGAATGAATGATCGGAAACTTAGCATATTAGGCTTTTATTATATAAGATAGAAATATTTAAGACCTGCACTATCTAATAAGGAAGTCACTAACCCATAAGCGACACTTGAAATGTGATCAGTTCAAATTGAGATGCATTGTAAATGTCAGATACAGTGTATGAAAATAATGTAAATGTCAATGATAATTATTATATACACTGAGTGGCCAGATTATTATGATCTCTGAATGCATAATAATCTGGCAACTCAGTGTATATCATATATAATAAAAGGCTAATATGCAAATTGTCTCCTCAACCAGGAATTTTACTAGCAGGCAGGCTGGCCAACCGCCCATGTCCCTCCCCTCCTGGCAAGGCTGGCTGGACCCCACCCATGCATGAATTCATGCACTGGGTCTCTAATATATTTATACACACACACTAGAGATCTGGTGCACGAAATTCGTGCATGGGGGGTATTCCTCAGCTTGGCCTGCACCCTCTCTAATCTGGGACCCCTCGGGGGATAATGAGAAGTCAAACATTCCTCTCACAATCCATATCTGCTGGCTCCTAACCACTCACCTGCCTGCCTGATTGCTCCTAACTGCTTCTGCCTGCCAGCTGCCTCTGCCCTGCACCCAGGACCCAGGATTCCCTCTTCCAGCCGACCACAGGCACCCTCCCTCTGGTCAGCCATAGGCACCCAGGCCAGGTGCAGCTGCAGAGGATGGTGGGCAGGTGGCTTCACCTGGGCTGCAGCTGCAAGTGTTGGCGCCCAGGACTGCAGGGTGGCTGGCATCTCTGTCTCCCGGGCCACAGCTAGCCCCAGGTACTGGTGCCCAGGACTACAGGGTGGGCAGCTTCTCCATCTACCAGGCTGTAGTCAGCTGCAGGTGCTGTCACCTGGACTGCAAGTGGAAGGTTTCTCCATTTTTCCTATGATGTAGTGTGGGTGACTATTCTGAGATCACAGGGCAGACAACTTCTTAGTCTCCCTGGCCGCAGGCAGCCTCAGGCGCTGGTGCCGGACTTCTCCAACTCCCACAGGCTCTGAGTGGCTGGGGGCTGGGCCACTGCCATCTTTTCAGTTTAATTTGCATACTCACTCCTGATTGGCTGGTGGGTGTAGCAGAGGTATGGTCAATTTGCAACTTTCTCTTTTATTAGTATAGAGATCATAATAATTTGGCCACTCAGTGTAGATTATGTGTTGAAATGACAATATTTGGATATATGTTGTGTTAAATGACTTATGTTAATTTTGCCCGTTTCTTTTTGCTTTTTAAAAAATGTGACTATGCCGAGACTGGTTTGGCTCAGTGGATAGAGTGTCGGCCTGCGATTCTGGTTGGGGGCATGTACCTTGGTTGCGGGCACATCTCCACTTTGGGGCGTGCAGGAGGTGGCTGATCGATGTCTCTCTCTCTCATCGATGTTTCTGACTTTCTATCTCTCTCCCTTCCTCTCTGTAAAAAATCAGTAAAATATATTTAAAAAATAAATAAAATTAAAAAAATTAAAAATGTGACTAATTAGAAATCTTGAAATTACTTATGTCTATTTCATTTTTATTGAACAACGCTGCTACAGAGTCCTATGAACTCCAAAGTAGTCTAATAAGAACTGTCATTTTCCCCTGTACTTTCATCCACCATTTTTTTTTACAATGTCATAATTTTGGGTATGAGTTAATGCTGTTCCACTGCAATGCACACAAATGTAAAGGGTGTGTCTCACCTGGGTGAGATTTTAATGGTAGCATAAAAGGCGAAAGTTGAATATAAATTACCCTTGAAAATCCTTTAGGAAGGCCTCCAAATGTCCCTGATACCCATCTTTTATTACATTCGACCCAGACCATTTTTTGTCTACTATTAGGGCAGATCCTTCTTTCTTCGGTGACACAAGTTGACTGAGTTGTTTTGTTTTTGGTGCCACACAATAGAAAAAAAGTCATAATGAAGCTTAATTATATTTGATGGGTGGGGTAAGATGTTAGGACTTTGGGGACATATGAATTGGTGAGTGGAGATGTCACAGGTTGTGATCTCCAGAAAGCTGACACAGACTGAGTTTAGAATTCAGGACATTTATTTTTTAAAATGTTATTGGCATCAAAACCTCTGAGAGTGAGAGGTGGAGAGCAGGAATGGGTACAGAAAAATGTTGAGTTGTATTGCAGGCTCAGATATAGTCTCAATCAGCCCCAAGAGGGAGCTCTGGAGCAAAAATGTCCCTAGAGGTCTAACTGGTTTGGCTCAGTGGATAGAGATCGTCCGCCTATGGACTGAGGGGCCCCAGGTTCAATTCCCGTCAAGGACATGTACCGTGGTTGGGGCACATCCCCAGTGGGAGGTGTGCAGGAGGCTGCTGATCGATGTCTCTCTCTCATCAATGTTTCTAACTCTCTAGCCCTCTCCCTTCCTCTCTGTAAAAAAATCAATAAAATATATATTTTTAAAAAATGTCCCTAGAAAACTGTCCCAACAGTAAACTGAAATGACCAGGCCTTAACACACCAAGTTCAATGATATGGGCTGCCTTGGGAAGGGTATATCTATGGATGAGGTGGCTCTGCAATTCCTGGAAGGCTGACAGTTGAAGGCTGTCTCCAGGCAACACAACCACAATTGGAGCAACGAGTACTTCCTTGAAAGGAGATTTGCATAGTGCATTTAAAGTGTCACCATAGAAAATTTTTTTCTTTACTACCCAGCATCCATTTCACCCTTCAAAACTACACATTGAATTCCTTCTGAGAAATTACTTCTTTCACAGCACAGGCTGTCTTTCTCTTCTCTTTTTCTTCCTCCTCCTCTTCCTCCTCCTTCTTCTCCTCCTCCTCTTCCTCCTCCTTCTCCTTCTTCATCTTCTTTTTAAATATATTTTTATTGATTTCAGATAGGAAGGAAGAGAGAGATAGAAACATCAATGATGAGAGGGAATCATTGATTGGCTGCCTCCCCTCCTGCACGCCCCCTACTGAGGATGGAAACCGAAACTCAAGCATGTTCTATTGATTGGAGTAGAACCTGGGACCCTTTAGTCTGCAGGCCGCAGCTCTATCTACTGAGCCAAACCAGCTAGGGCTTGGGCCTTCTTTATGGGATAGTAAATTATATGCCCCGCTCTCCTTCTGAAGTTAAAGATCAACTGAAGTCTCTATCCATGAACTTTTGAATTTTTAACAAAATGAAAAAAAGTTCACACTTTCACAATGCAGGATGGAGTCATCCTTGTGCTGGTCCCAGCCTATTTTCTCCAGATTCATATTCATCTTGTGAGCTGTTCAATATACCTCTAATTAATGCCCCCCCCCTTTATTTTGATGAACTTAGCCAATTTCTTTTGTTTGCAACTAAATAACCCTAATTAATGCTGGCTCCACCACACTGAAGTATATGATCTTGAGTAAGTATCTCTGAATCTCGGCTTTCTCACCTGCAATTTAGTACAATAAAATCTACCTTGCAGGGTAAAGCCAGGGTAAGAGATAGTGTATTGGACCAGAATTGTAATTAAGAGTCTAAGGGGTTATAAAACGAATGAGAGGGGGGTTGATGGGAAAAAGGGGGGACATATATAATACTTTTAAGAAAAGATTTAAAATAAATAAATAAAACTAATGAGGACTCTGGCCCTACAGTTTATAATGTGAGTTTCTCTACCAGAGTGTCAAATGCCATATATGGTAAACATGGGAATAATGAGGATTTCTTGTTTGCCACATTGTTTTTGGACTGGGCTTCATGCTGCCTCCTCTATACTGCTCTTCTCTAAAGGGCAGAGAGGATGACACCATTCATGACACTGCAGCATAAATTAATGTAATGAGGGAAGGAGATAAGTAATCTATCTCCCAAGGAATGTTGGACCAATAGATAATTAGATGGAAAGTTAAAAAAAAGGAAATATGTCTACCCTGGCCACTGTGGCTCAGTTGATTGGGCATCATTCCCTACAACAAAAGATGGCAGATTCCGTTCCTAGTCAGGGTACATACCCAGGTTGAGGGTTCGATCTCCCGTTGGGGCATGTGTAGGAGGAACCCCTATTGGTTTCTCTTTCTCTCTCTCCCACTCTATCTAAAAAATAAATAAATAAAATCTGTCCAAAGGAGTTTATAGAAAAATCCTTTTAAAAAGCTAATATTGGAGCCCTAGTCAATTTGACTCAGTGGATAAAGCATCAGCCCACAGACTGAAAGTTCAATTCCAGTCAAGGGCATGTACCTTAGTTGAAGGCTCGATCCCTGGCCCTGGTCAGGGCGCATGTGGAAGGCAGCCAATCAGTGTTTCTCTCTCTCTCTCTCTCTCTCTCTCTCTCTCTCTCTCTCTCTCTCTTTTTTTTTCTCTCTCTCTCTCCCCATCCTTTCCACTTTCTCTAAACATCAGTGGAAAAATATCCTTGGGCGAGGATTGACAACAGCAAAAGCTAATATTGTAGCCCTGGCCAGTGTTGGTTTTTGGTTAGAGTATTGGCCAAGCATTGAAGGATCGTGGGTTCAATTCCCAGTCAAAGGCATATACCTGGGTTGCAGGTTCAATTCCCAGCCAGTCTAGGAGTTTCTCTCTTTCTCTCGCTCTCTCTCACACATACATCCCTTCCTCTCACTCTCTCTAAGAATCAATGGAAAAAATGGAAAAAATACAACAACAAAAAAGCTAATATTGGAGGTGATTAATAACTGCCATGGGATTTAGTTGTATTAAATAAAATTTATTTTTATGGGTATTTTTCATATTCAGAGACATTGTGATCCAGTATGTGGAATTTTAGTTGGGTTTATTGTACTTTATCACAAAAAGGATGGGGGGGGGCATGAAAAGGTTGTCTAGGAAAGTTCTTCATTAATTTATGCTGTAGCTTTAAAAAAAACTTTTAAAGTATATTTTTATTGATATCAGAGAGGAAGGGAGAGAGATAGAAATATCAATGATGAGAGAGAATCATTGATTGGTTGCCTCCTGCATGCCTGAGCTTGCAACCCAAGCATATGCCCTCACCAAGAATCAAATCTTGACCTCCTGGTTCATAGGTCAAACCTCAACCATTGAGCCTCCCTGGCTGGGCAGATGCTATAGCTTATAGACACGCCTCCTTTGTCATTCCCAATCAGTCCTCATTGCCAATATCAGAATAGTTAAATCTTTTTAGTGGAATTATTTATCTTTGTTTTCCTTGGGCTACAAGAGAAAAAAGCAAAATGAAACATTGAATGATTACTACTGAAATATTTACAGATGGAAGGATATAATATCTAGGATTTGTTTAAAAAAGATGTGGGTAAGGGCCAAGAAGCTGGTGATGTAGATGGGACAGTGTTGGCCACAGATAAATGTTTTGGAGGGCTGGTTAATGGTATGTGAGGTTCATTACTTTATTCTGTACTAGAGGCCCAGTACACAAAATTAGTGTATGGGTACTGTGCCTAGGCCTGGCTGCAATCAGGGCCATCTTCCCCAGTTGCCGGCAGCTGGCCCTTTTCCCCCCCTTCCCCCTCCATGACCCACCCCCAGATCCCCATTCCTCATCAGGTAATAGGAGCCTGCTGGCAGGAAGACCCAGAGGTTGGCCAGCAGGCCCCAATTGGGTAATGCCTGTTGGCCAGGGACAGCTCCTGCATTGATTGTCTGTCCCCCTGGTGGTCAGCACACATCATAGCGACCAGTTGTTCCACCATCCGGTTGATTTGCATATTATGCTTTTGTATATGTTTAAAAAATTATACTTTTAAAAAATTGTATGATTACAACTAGTTAAAATATGTATGCAGAAAGCAAAGACTGGAGAGGAGCATACAAAAATGAAGAGCTATGATAGCCGTTAGAGTAGTTGAACTATGGGTGGATTATATTTTAATGTACTTAATACTATTCTTTTTTTTTTTCAAGAAATGAAAACCCAAAGGAAACAAAATACACACACACACACCACACCACACACACAAACACACACACACACACACACACACACACGACTTCTTTGAAGGTAAGGAACAGTAATGCTGAAGCTGGCTTGTATCAGGTTGAAAGGACTGATTGTTAAATTTTCAGGAATTTTGCATCCTGGTTAACATCACATGTGTATTGAACTTGACCATGGTGTGAATATTTATACCTTTGAAATCAGCAAACACTAGAAATCAGAATTTCCAAAAACCAGTTGTTAAACATTTACCACAGGTAAGGACTGTATCATACGCTTTCCTGTCTAGAATTATCTAAAGATCCTGAAATTAATGGGTAGGTACTTATTACTTATTATTATTCTATTAGAGGCCTGATGCATGAGATTTGTGCACTTGGTGAGGAGTCCTTCAGTCTGACCAGTGCTCTCTCACAGTCCAGGAGCCCTCAGAGGATGTCCAACTGACATCTTTAGTGCTGCTGCGGAGGTGGGAGAGGCTCCTGCCACCACCGCTGTGCTTGCCAGCTGTGAACCCAGGAGAGAGAGAGAGAGAGAGAGAGAGAGAGAGAGAAAGGGGAGAGAGACACATAGATTGGTGGCCTGCCACAGGAGCCTTGATTAGGTGACCAGCATGGGGATGGAACCTGCAGCCCAGGTGTGTGCCCTTGACTGGGTATTGTACCCAAGATCCTTCAGTGCGAGGGCTGCCACTCTAACCATTTAGAAACACCGCTCAGGGCTGTTTCCTGTTTTTATCCACTTAAAAAAAAAACAAAAAACTGAGATCCAGTTTCTTTTAATTTTGTGCATGCATTAAGATATACATAACAGCCTGGCCTATGTGGCTTAGTTGGTTGAGCATCATCCTATGCAACAGGAGGTCACTGGTTTGATACCCTGTCAGGGCACATGCCTGAGGTCCAGGTTGTGGGTGTGCAGGGGGCGGCCAATAGATTTTCTATCTCTTTCCCTCTCCCTTCCTCTTTCTGAAATCAATAAAAACATTTTTTTAAATACAAAGAATGCATAATATAAAGTAAACCAATTTCAGTGGTCCAGTGGCATAAAATATATTCATGATATGCAACCATTACTGCTATCCATTTGCAGAATTTTTAAATCATTCCAATTAAAACTCTGTACCCATTAAACAATAGCTCTCCATTCCTTTGTACTTTCTGTCTCTAAGAATTTACTCATTCTAGGTACCTCATATAAGTGGAATCATACTGTATTTGTCCTTTTGTATCAGGCTTATTTTACTTAGCAGAATGTTTTCAAGATTCAACCATGTTGTAGCATGTATCAGAATTTCATTTCTTTTTAAGGCTGACTAATATTCCATTGTATGTATATACCACATTTTATTTATCTATTCATCTATTGATGGAACTTATATTGTTTCCCTCTTTTGGTTACTTATTTCATGTCTTTAAAAAACTATTTTCCCCTGGCCAATGTGGCTCAGTAGACTATTTGGCTTTTCCAGTTTACTTTATTTTTAATTTAAATTATTCATTGTTTAAAGTATTACATAAGTCTCCTTTTCCCTCACTGACCTTCCCCCCAACCCCCAGCACATTCCCTTACCACCTCACTGTCTGTGTCCATTGGTTATGCTCATATGCATGCATACAAGTCTTTTGGTGGATCTTTGACCCTCTGACCCCCGTCTTCTCTCATAGGTTGGACAGTCTATTTGATGCTTCAATGATCAGTTTATGTTGTTCATTGTATGTAGAAAGCTTCCACAGTGTTTTTTAGTATAGCCATTTCACTCGTTATTTCCTTTTGATTTTTGCATATGGTGTTTTCTCATTCATTCAGTTTATGAACTCTGCGACCCCATTATGAGTTCTTTTTCTGACATATTGCATACTTCCATTTCATTTAGTTCCTTTTCTGGTGCTTCCTGCTTTTCTTTCCTTTGGGGGTTGTTCTTCTGTGTCCCTATTTTTGCTCTCACCAAAGGATCTAGGTGTTGAGTCACATGGGGTCTATGGCTGCAACAGTGGGCTTAGTGGTGGGTCGCATGGTGGTGACGACAGCTGCGCCTTGGGTGGTTTGGGTGGCAGCTGCTCCTCAGGCAGTCATGGGCAGTGACTGTTCCATGGGAAGTCGTGGGCAGCGGCTGTTTCACACGTGGTCACGGTGGTTGCTGCTGGCCCAGCTTTCCACGCAGTCACTGCTACAGCTGCTCCTTGAGCCATCATTAAGGTGAAGATATCCAAGTATTCCAGCCCTATTTTCTTATGCTCTTATGTCTTTGATGAGGAATTAAGGACTCCAATCAGGGCTACAGAAGACACTGAGAGTTGTCTGGAGGAAGGCAGTAGCCAGTGTCCTGAAGCTGATCATTATCCCAGCTCACTTTTCTTTACTTCAATCACGCCTCATTCCTCAAATGTTTGGTGGCTCCCCCAAAGTGTTTAGAACCATGTTAGTGGGTATTCCATGGAAAAAGAGTTCTGTGGTCTGGTGCATCTGGTAAATGCTGTTTCAACACAGTTAAAAAAAAAACGATTTCTTCAAAGTGGAAGAGCTAGTCTTTAAAGTGGCAATATGCTAAATGTCAAGGTAAAATAGGTCCTAATCTCTAAGAATATTTTTTATCCTCATCTGAGGATATGTTTATTCATTTTAGAGACAGAGAGGAAGTGAGAGACAGAAAAAAAAATGATGTGAACAAGAAATATCAATTGGTTGCCTTCTCATATGTGCCCTGACTGGGAATTGAACCTGAAACCTTTTAGTATACTAGATGATGCTATAACCAACTGAGCCACATGGCCAGGGCTGCAAGAATTTTTATGAGTTTATTTGAGTCAAATTGACAATAACGGCCAGAAAACAAAATCTCACTGGATTGAGAAAAATGCTCCAGAAAATAGCTGTTTTGCACCTTATTTTATACATTAGAATCAAAGGAGAAGCTGTAAGGGGGTTACATGAAATCCATTGGTGATAGGTGAGGGAGGCAGGAGAAAGCATAGTGTGGAAATCTGTGAGATTGGATAAAAAGTAAAAGGGATACTTCTTTTACATTGTTGGGCATAGGATAGTTAACAATGAACACTTACACAGAATCCAAGATGGTGGCATAGGGACTGCTCCAGCGATTACCCAGAGACATGTGAAACCCAAGGGCCGTGGAGGGCGGGGCCGACTGGAAGGCAAGGCAGTCCTTTAAGCCCTGAGACTCCACCCATTCCAAGCTCAACAGAGAGGCTTTTGCAGTTTTGCAAGTCTTGTATCATAAGGCTGAATACAACACAGAAGTTCTCCCAGTATAGTGAAAATGCAGAGACAAAGAAAGAGATCGCAAACAAAAGAAATGGAGTAAAACAAATGACTGGATATAGAGTTCAAAACCATGGTTATAAGGTTTTTCAAGAATAGCCTAGAAAAGATGGATAAATTTAGTGAGACCCAAGAGGAGATGAAAAAGGACCAACTAGAGATGAAAAAGGACCAACTAGAAATTAAACATACACTGACTGAAATAAAAAATATTACACAGAGACCTAACAGCAGACTAGAGGAACAAAAGAATCAAGTCAAAAATTTGAAATATAAAAAATCAGAAAACACTCAACTGGAAAAGCAAGAAGAAAAAGAATCCAAAAATGTGAAGATAATGTAAGGAGCCTCTGGGACAGCTTCAAGCATACCAACATCAGAATTGTGGGGGTGCCAGAAGAAGAGAGAGAGCAAGACACTGAAAACCTATTTGAAGAAATAATGACTGAAAACTTCCCCCACATGGTGAAAGAACTAGACTTACAAGTCCAGGAAGCACACAGAACCCCAAACAAAAGGAATCCAAAGAGGACCACACCAAGACAGATCATAATTAAAATACCAAGAGCAAAAGATAAAGAGAGAATATTAAAAGCAGCAAGATAAAAACAGTTCATTACCTACAAGGGAGTACCCATACAATTGTCAGCTGTTTTCTCAACAGAAACTATGCAGGCCAGACGAGAGTGGCAAGAAATATTCAACGTGATGAATAGCAAGTATCTACAACCAAGAATACTCTATCCAGCAAAGCTATTATTCAGAATTGAAGGGCAGATAAAGAGCTTCACAGATAAGAAAAAGCTAAAGGAGTTCATCAACTCCAAACCAGTATTATATGAAATGCTGAAAGGTACTCTTTAAGAAGAGGAAGAAGAAAAAGGTAAAAGATAAAAAATTATGAACAACAAATACATGTCTATCAACAAGTGAATCTAAAAATTAAGTGAATTAAAAAATCTGATGAACAGAATAAATTGGTGAATATAATAGAATGGGGAGCACAGAAAGGGAGTGGATTGATAATTCTCAGGGGGAAAGGGTTGAGGGGGGGTGCAGGGAGAGACTGGACAAAAATAATACACCTATGGATGAGGTCAATAGCGGGGAGGTAAGGTTAGAGGGAGGGTAGGGAGCTGGGTGGAGGGGAGCTATGGAGGGGCAAAAAGGAAACAAATGTAATAATCTGAATAATAAAGATTTCATTAAAAAAAGGAAATGTTCAGTTTCCAAGATTTACAGAGCTATTAAAAAAAAACACACAACAATAACAACAACAACAAAAAAAACCAAATACAGCCAAAACCGGTTTGGCTCAGTGGATAGAGCGTCAGTCTGTGGACTGAAAGGTCCGAGGTTCGATTCGGGTCAAGGGCATGTACCTTGGTTGCGGGCATATCCCCAGTATGGGGTGTGCAGGAGGCAGCTGATCAATGTCTCTCTCTCATCGATGTTTCTAACTCACTATCCCTCTCCCTTCCTCTCTGAAAAAAATCAATAAAATATATTTAAAAAAAAAAAACAGTGAACACTTACTTATAGCACATAGAGATGGAATGTGGAAGAAGGAGATAATGAGAGATTCTCTGGTCTCTTGCACCTGCTTTGCCCTGGGGGTTTAGAAAAAGATTACCCTGACATTGCAAAAGTATGTTATCATAGATATACTAAAAGATAATAGACATGCTCAGATAAGGTAAAGATTGACCTTTGTCAAAGTAGATACCAGCCTAGGACAAGGCTACTTGCCATGACTCACCTTTAGCTAGGAAGTTTTAATTTCAGACCATCCAATGTAGTTAGTTACTTTAGGTCTCTTGAGTTTGTAAGGCTTTCCGTGAATGCCTCCCCTGTACTTGTCAGGTTTAGTATGTGGCCCCTTTTTCGTCCCATGAGACAGGATAGTGAGCCAGGAGAAGGGGAATAAGGAAACTAAGATAGATAGTTAAATGTCCAAGCAGTTTATAGCCATTTAGTTAGTAAATTGCAAAATCCTATCTTCCCTGAACCAAGAACACTTAAGAGTGTCATTTGGGCACATCTGCATAAAACTGATGAATATTCTATTAAGATCCTCCCTTAAAACCTTTCTTAAACTCCCAGCCTTTAAAACCCTTGAAAAAAAAACACAAAAGTTCCAGCACTTACTCTCCCTCCCAGGAGCATGCCCTCACTTTTCGCTTCCTTCTCTCCCTCTCCCCACCACACACACACACACACACACACACACACACACACACACACTCACTCACACACACAGGCAAACATCCCTTAAACATTAAAGGGCCCTCCAAGGCTAGCAACCAGGGAGCAATGGGCAGTATCAATTCCTCTTGGGCTAACCTTCTGACCTTTTCCCTAAGGCCCTCTTATTTCTGACTTTAAAAATATGTTTTTATTTTAGAGAGAGAGGAAGGGAGAGGGAGAGGGAGAGAGAAATATTGATTGGTTGGCTCCTGCATGCCTTCTACTAGGGATCAAACCTAAAACCTGGGCATGTGTCTTGCCTGAGAATTCAACCAGCATCAAACCAGTGACTTCTTGATGCATGGAACACCACTCAACCGACTGAGCAATACCAGCCGTGCTTTTCTGACTCAGTGAGCCAAAGCAGCCCAGCCTAAGCTCATTCCCTTACCTAGTCCCCCTCCTGTTTCTTCTTCTGTTCTAGGCCCTTCCTTGTTTCATTGTCTCCAGCTTTAATAAACGTCCTCTAAAAATAACCTGATCTCATTTTGTGATGTCTTTTCTGCATTTACCCCCATACTATTGGCTGGCTGCAGACAGTAACACATAAGGGAATTTCTAAGGGAGTAGGGAGAGAAGATGTGTAGTTCTCAATTTATTTTGACAATGCAATCTTTCCTTTGAGGAACACTATTGATATTTGCAGAATGATACCATTGTAATTAACTAGTTATTAATAGCAGGAAAGGAATAAAAGGAAGGTAAAATATTATAGGCTTGTCATTTGGACAGTTTCACCAGGAAGCTAAAGTTTGACACTCAGCCACCAGTCTATTTCCCACAGATTGCTGGGGGAAGGGACTAGACAGGGAGGAGTATAGACTCATGTGCAGTAAAGTTGGGGTGACACAGGGAAGGTATTTACGTGTCAGTCACACCAGGGAACAGGTCATTGGCCAGAATGGGCATGGCCACTGCAAGAGTGGGCAAATTTGGGATATGTAATTCCCTGAACAAAAAACTCCCACTCTTCTGCTTTTGGTTTCTAGTGGATTCCCTTATGCACTTGGGACTCTTATTGGTCAGGGTAAGCTCTCCTGTATTCACTCACCTGGTCCATTAGTTGTCTATTGCTGCAGTAACACATGACCACAACCTTGGTGATGTGGGTCTCACTGAGCTAAAATGGACACAATGGACTAATGGGCTATAACTAACCTGATGCTGAACTGGACCCGACTGCAACATGGACTGGAAAGTCTGGACACTGGCCTTGCTTTTAGTTTTACTGAAATCCCAGCTACACTTTTTCTATGACTAGAATGGGACATTGGAAACCCAGGGATGTAATTCCACACAAATAAAAATCACTCATCCTCCCATGTGAGTCTCAAAAAATAATTTTTCTCGAGATATAATAAGGATCCTACTCCCAGCACCCAGTGGGAAAGAGAACACCCGAATTTCTCTGATAACAAGAACATACATTGAGAAACAATGACTGAAGGCATTTTTGGCCTTGCTCAACATGTTCTTATCATCTAATTTCCTTCATTTCCCAAGATGAATTTCCTTCCTTCCTTCTCCCTTCAGGGGTCAAGGCTAGTTCTTCCTCCTCCTCTAGGGAGTTCTTTCTAATTCTTTGTCTCTCTGAACTGTGGCACTCATCACCAGAACTTTCAGTATTTACTCCTTCAGAACTGTCTAGTTATTGATATTCTTCTTTTCTTGGGCCCATGTTGTGTACCCACCTGAGTAGTGCTAGGACTGTGTAGTGCAAATTGAGAGTGCAAATATTTAACTGCTTGAACAATATTGTACTTCTTTTCCAATGTGGATAATGTTCAAAGCAGTATCGAGGCGTTAGACAAACTTTCTATTGCGTTATACTGTCATAGAAAGCATCGAAAACGGTGCTACATTAGTTGTCTAATGCTGCTGTAACCACAAACTTGGTGATGTGGGTCTTACTGAGCTAAAATTAAGGGTGGTGTTCCTTCTGGGGGCCTTAGGGAAAAAATCCACTTCCTTGCCTTTTCCTTCTTCTAGAAGACTTTGCATTCCTAGGCTCCTGGCCCCTTTCCTCCATCTTCAAAGTCACAAATGCTAGTTTTGTTAAAGGACAAAATTCAATTTTAAAGACTAACTGGGTTTCTTTTGGGCTTGGTTCCCAGTAGAGAGCTTGCAGGAGGCAGCTGACCAATGATTCTTTCTCATTATTGATGTTTCTACCTCTCTCTGCCTCTCCCTCCCTCTCTGAAATAAATACAAACATACCTATATATATGATTATTTTTAGGCCAGGTCACATTCTTTTGGGCAAAGGAAATGGAAGGAGTCTTATCATGTAAATTACCTCACTGGTATTGATGATCAGGATATTTCAGACTTCCTGACTTAAAATTATACTCCTGGGAGAGGCAGAAACTGCAATTAGATTAGTAAATTTTGGTTTGGTGACATGGCTTAGCAAAACTGACTCCATTTTGGCCCATTGTTCTTTTCTTTATTTTACTAAATAAATATATGATCCATTTTTATTTTTTTATTTTCTAAAATATATTTTTATTGGCCTAGCCAGTTTGGCTTAATGGATAGAGTGTTGGCCTGCAGACTGAAGGGTCCTGGGTTCAATTCTAGTCAAGGGCATGCACCTAGGTTGCAAGCTTGATCCCTGGCCCTGGTGGGTGCCCATGCTGGAGGCAACCAATTGATGGGTTGCTCTCACATCAATGTTTCTCTCTCTGTGTCTCTCCCACTCCCTTCCAATCTCTCTCTCTAAAAAAAAAAAAAAAGGACAAATATCCTCGGGTGAGGATTAACTGACATATATATATATATATATATATATATATATATATATATATATATATATATATATATATATATATTCATTTCAGAAAAGAAGGGAGAGGGAAAGAGAGAGAGAAACATCAATGATGAGCCCTAGTGGATTTGGCTCAGTGGATAGAGCAATGGCCTGCAGACTGAAACGTCCCCTGGATTGTGGGCTCTGTCCCCAGTAAGGGGCGTACAGGAGACAGCCGATCAATGATTCTCTCTCATCATTAATGTATCTCTCTCTCTTTTCCTTCCTCTCTGAAATCAATAAAAATATATTTTTTAAAAAAAGAAACATCAATGATGAGAATCATTGACTGGCTGCCTCCTGCATGCCCCCTAATGGGGATTGAGCAGCAACCTGGGCATGTGTCTCTCTACTGGGGATTGAGCAGCAAACTGGGCAGGTGCCCTGACCATGCCTGGGAGTCAAATCACGATCACCTCCTGGTTCATAGGTCCATGCTCAACCACTGAGCCAATCCAATGAGGCTTCCCTTTTCTCTCTATCTCTCCCTTCCTTCCTCCCTCCCTTCCTTCCTCCCTCCCTCCCTTCCTTCCTTCCTTCCTTCCTTCCTTCCTTCCTTCCTTCCTTCCTTCCTTCCTTCCTTCCTTCCTTTCCTCCTTCTTTCCTTCCTTTCCATCCCCCCCTCTCTCTTTCTTTCTTTCTCCCTTCCTTCCTTTCTTTTAAATAAGACTATTAACTTTAAAGAAAAAAAAAAAGGATTTTTTAAAAAAGGCCAACGTGTGAGGAAATAAGCCTTTATTTGAGATCCAAAAGAATAGCTATCAGGGAAGAACGGATTCAGAAAGAAACCCAAATAGGGTTTTACTTAGGAGGTGAAGGCAAGAGATATTTATGAGAAAGGGAAGGGGAATGATTATTTGAATAGAAAGAAGGAATTTCTATAGGTGCATGAGTACTAACATAGTGATGCTAATTCTAAAGCATATCTTTAATTTTCAGTCCAGTGTTCATGTCTACTTTCCTGTTAGCTTTGCAAACAGTTGTTTGGAACACAGTCCTGCTTTAGGTCCAATCCAAAGATTATTTTGACCAGTTTTAATACCCCAAAGGTTTGAGGAGTAAGTAACACATGCAAGGTAATTCCTCTAGGATGGCAGCTGGGACTCCATTTTGAAGGGTCTCTGTTTATTATTTTTTATAAGACCTCACACCACATCACTCTGACCTCCTCTGCCTTCATTTTCCACTTTTAAAGACCACTGTGACAATATCAGGCCCAACTGGAGAATCAGGATAATCTCATTATTTTAAAATCAGTTGATTGCCATGGCCAGGTGGCTCAGCTGGTTGGAGGATAAAGGGCATCATAAAGGTTTTGGGTTTGATTTCTGGTCAGGGCATGTATCTAGGTTGCAGGTTCAATCCCAGGTCGGAGGGTGAGGGGGTGTGTATGTGAGGCAACCAATCCATGTTTCTCTCTCTCTTTCCCTCCTTTCCATTCTCTAAACATATCCTCCAGCGAGGATTTCAAAAACAATCAAGTTTATTTGCAACCTTAATTCCCCTTTGATTTGCCCCCAGTTCCCCGGGATTAGAAAGAGAACATTTTTGGGGAGCTATCATTCTGCTTATTAGCCATCATCCTTGCTCAAAAGTCTAAATTGAGGATTTGTATATAGGAGACATGGGCAGGGGGAGGGCAGCAATAAATGGGAAAAGTTTTTGGAATAATAACTCTAAATATAGAGAGACCCTACTGTATGATCTTTGGCAAATCACTTATCTTAGTATCCACATTTCTGCTAAAATGGAAATTGCCATCTTTGCTCTGCATCAAATTACTTAATTATGTAAATGAGTTTAACTTACATCAGTGATTTTCAACTTTTAATTTTATGGCATACAGAAATTACTAAAATTCTACAGCATGCCAATCTGATAAAAATATTAGGTATGATTTTGATTCATTCAAATCAGATGGCTATTGTTGGGTTGGCTGTTGTCATTTTAAAATTTGACAATCTAAGGGAAAAGAGGTCGGGTATTGCACATTTTAAAAGTTCTTGCAACACACCAGTTTGCCATGGCACTCTGGATTGAAAATCTCTGGCTTTAGAGGATGTGGCTCAAGAAGTTCTTGATGAATCTTGATGAGGAGGGTTGGCTAAATCCTCTGAATGACGCCTGGAAATAGTTAGAGAGACTTTGGAGGAAAAATGTGAGTGAAAAGAGCCTGCTCTTGAATAAAGTTGGGAGGTTGAAAATTCTAGAAAAAAAGGAATCAAATTAATCCAAGCTTTTCAATTAAGGTTTGAGGAAAAGGGCCCAGGTTTAAAAAAAAGAGAGAAGTGAATAGGTTGTTTAGGAGGTACCCAGGTGACAGAAAGTACAGGATTGAAGGGGTACATTTGTGAGATTTTTGTAGGCAAAAGGTTAAATTTTATGAAACTCCCTTTAAAGATATATCGTAGTCATAACAATCGTCACTTAATGAATAAATAAGAGAATTAAAAGCGTTGGCCAGGAAAAGCCTAAATGGTACAGGTTCCACCGAGATTTGAACTCGGATCGCTGGATTCAGAGTCCAGAGTGCTAACCATTACACCATGGAACCACCACGGTGTGGGCAGCTCCCTTCGGCTGTCTAATTACCCCTCCCCCATCCACGAACCCACCAGGAAGAAGGAAAAACGACCTATTCAAGCAAGGGGGTGAGGAAAACGAGGGAGGGGACCCTGAGAGTACGGTGAGCGGCTGAAAGCACGGTCATCAGCTCGGAGTCCGGGGCTGTTTCTCCTTGGAGCTTCCAGGAGGAGGTGAACATCTGCACACACAGTACTCGCAAAGGCCCCGCCCCCTTTCTGGGCTCCGGGGCGGGGCGCAGCCTCCCCGGAAGTACTTCCCCGGAGGTCTGCCGGAAGTGGCGTATGGCAGGGCGGGGTTCTTTACCCGGTCAGGCAGCTGAGGCTCGGCGCTTGGGTTACCCCTGCAGCGACGCCCCCTGGTCCCACCGGTACCGCTGCCGCTCCCGCCC
>PVJN01029415.1:0-26447 GCA_004026805.1 Lasiurus borealis | reverse complement strand
GAGGCAGCAGTGTAGGTGTTTACCTATGCCGCCATCTTGGCTCCCTCCAACAGTCTCTCTTTTGACATCTCCTTCATTTGAACAGTTTCTATCCCACTTCACACAACACACAGGCACTTACTTAGAACCTGAGTGCATAGTACTCTGGACAATTTTTAGTCCCTCCCCAACACAAACTTGCAGGTGAGGAACTTTAAGACCCTGGTTGTTTTTTTCAGTGGTTAGAACATCGGCCCATGGTCCAAAAGGTCTCCAGTTCAATTCCTGGTTAAGGGCATGTACCTTGGTTGCAAATTCAATTCCCAGCCCAGTCAGGGCACATGCGGGAGGCAACCAATCAATGCATTTTAACAAATGTTGTGCCCAACATGTTCCCAACACAAAGAGCAATTTGAAATTTTGAGATGCTCTGATAGGTCCAAAACACATGCCATCCAGCCCTGTGTCACTCAGCTCAGCTCCTTCTCCTGCAGAGAGAGGTGGCCAGCTTTAAGGCTCAACTTTCCTTGCCCACAGCTCTCTTCTTTTCCTCACAGTCTCAAAGCAAAAGCTTCCATTTCTTTTCTGCCTCCTGCTTTCCTCTTCTTTCCTATTGTCAAACTTCTAACTCTTTCCCCTACAAAAGCCCCCAAAATAGAAAATCTACAATTAATTGAGACTGGCATGGAAACATTTGAGGTTGAGAAAAGTGATACATGAGTCAATGTGAAGATACTAGAGTGGTGTGTAAGGGGAGCCCGTGGCTGAGAAAGAATGCTCTAGCCTCAGTCCTTCTATTGATGTGTTTATATATCCTCAGGCATAACGCTGCAGTATGCCACAGTTATGTGACATTACAAGCTAATAAAATATACCTTCCTGAAACATCCATTTTTTTCTATATTAAATAGCTGAATAATTTTAATATCCTATCTAATAAAAGAGCAATATGCAAATTGACCATACCTCTGCTATGCCCACCAGCCACCCCCACCAGTCAAATCAGAGCAAGTATGCAAATTAATCCAACCAAGATGGCTACGGTCACAGAGAGAGCAGGAGGGAGGCTTGGGTTGCCCCTGGCGATGGAGAAAGCCAAGCTTTCCAAACACCCTGGCCAGCAGCAACAAAGTTTCAATGGCTGTGTGAGCAGAAGGCTTGGCTCCTCTCCAAGCTACAAAGTTTCAATTGTAGAAGATAAATAAATCCCAGATACCAGGGCTTCTGCTTGGGTCATGGGGGGGTGTGGGGGGAAGGAGGAGGCATGACCAGCCTGCAAACCACCACAGGCCCTGACCCAGGCCACCCCATGCCCCAAGGGAACACCCACCCTGAATCAGGACACCCTTCAGGGCAAACCAGTTGGCACCCACCAGTGCACGAGGCCTCTATCCTATCTAATAAAAGAGTAATATGCAGATTGACCATCACTCCAACACACAAGATGACTGCCCCCATGTGGACACAAGATGTCCACCACAAGATGTCCAGCAGGGGAGGGCAGCTGGGTGGGACCAGGCATGCAGGGGAGGGCAGTTAGGGATAACCAGGCCTGCAGGGGAAGGCAGTTAGGGGTGACCAGGCCCACAGGGGAGGGTAGTTAGGGGCAAACAGGCTGGCAGGGGAGCAGTTAGGTATCAATCAGGCTGGCAGGGGTGTGGTTAGGGGGTGATCAGGCTGGCAGGCAGAAGCAGTTAGGGGCAATTAGGAAGGCAGGCAGGTGAGGAGCTGGCAGCCACAAGTCCTAGATTGTAAAAGGGATGTCAGACTGCCCGTTTAGGCTGGATCCTACCTGGATAGAGCCTAAACAGGCAGTTGGACATCCTTTAAGGGGTCTCAGATTGGAGAGGGAGCAGGTTGGACTGAAGGACAAACTGCCCCATGCATGAATTTCATGCACAGGGCTCCTAGTTAAAATATAAACATTGTACGAAGAACACAAAATGTGCATGAATTTAAAAGATAAAGGATGTGATTAAAAGTGAGCCATTTCTGCCCAGCCTGCTTGGCTGTGGTTGAGCATCAACCTATGAACCAGGATGTCATGGTTAGATTCCGGTCAGGGCACATGCCCAGGTTGTGGGCTCAATTCCCAGTGGGGGATGTGCAAGAGGCGGCTAATCAATGATTCTCTTCTACAATGATGTTTCTATCTCTTTTTCCTCTCCCTTCCTCTCTGAAATCAATACAAATATATATATTTTTAAAAATAAAAAATAAAGTGAGTCATTTCAAACTTTGTGAGCAGCCACTGTTCCGTGTGAGATCCTTTGCTAGAACAGCTAACTGCAAGCAAGAAACAGAAAATTGTTCTTGATGCCAGTAAGGCACTGTAGGGAGCTGTTATAGGGTTAAGCCTCAGACTGACCTGCTGGCAAAGCTGCAAACAAATCCCAGCTTAGAGGGCACAGCCCTCTTAGCATAATTAAGCTTGATCTTGTGACTGCTCCCTAGATCTTTCCTGGGTAGCTAATGGGCTGTGGGAGGTGCAGCAAATGCTGCCAAAACAAGTGAAACTCACAAGAATGTTGTAAATTACCTTGTTTACCTCTGACTATAAAATAAAGCATCAGCTTGCAGTTTGGATCTGTTATGTGGTCTCAGTCATGCACAGAAGATCCACCTAGACCCAGCTTATTCTCTTTATCTGTCTTTTCTTCATCCTTTGCTGGCCCTCCCTCAGGCTCACCGAACCCTTGGATGTGCTGGCACGGCACAAGGCACAACCACCTTTCAAGATGAGTAAGATCTTACTCATAATCTAGAACCAAGAATGACAATAAACCTGCTCATTTGAATTTTAGATTTTTTTCATACAAAGACAGTCAACTTCATTATAAAATGCTTCCATTATGAATGGAGGTACATTAATTTCTCATTTGTAAAACTCCAGTCTTAAGACTAGAATTCAGAAAAGAAGTTTACAAATTTTATTTTTCCCAGGGGCAACATACTGTACATTAAATTTGCTTATTAACACCTTCTCCTTGAAGGCTGGCCACCCACCATTTCCGAGTGAGAACATGTACTGACAGTCTGACTCCCAGGCTCTACTGTGATGACCTGCATTCAGGAAAGTCATATGCCTCTGTGGGTCTCAATTTACTGACCTGTCAACCAGAGAGGTGTACTGAGTGATCACCTAAGAGAAAGGTGTTAGGATTATGACATAAACATTTGTGATTGATACAATGAATATTGTATAAGTACTTTCTGTGACCAGTCAGGAACATTCTAATTACCAACCTCTGGAAGTGTTTCCTGTCTATCTCCCCCCATGAGAACCTTAGTTCTCAGGTTTCCAACCTTTATTCCTTATATGAGTATAATTACACTGGAGGTCATTAGACTTACAAACTTTTTTAGTTTCTCACTTTGAGAAACTGATCTCACTACATCAAGGTCAAAAATTTCCACAGTACCTTAAATAAATGCACTCTGGAAATTCTTTCCAAAATCCTGGCTTTGCTATAGTTATACTTCAGATCTTTGCTGTCTACTGATTGCCAACTAAAACAATAACAGTGGACTGGCAACTATCTCATGGACATCATTTTGGGAGTCGACATTTAAAGAAAAAAGTTTCCAACTTCCTTAGGTTGAAAAAAAGTTTCCACAATTTCCAAAACACTCTCAAAACATCTTAGTATTTCAAATAAATACATTGCTTCAGAGAGAAAGCCAGCTACATTTAAGGTTTTTCTTGAGCAATCTTTTTTAAATATAGGATTTTCTCTATTTAACCTTTGGGAATAAGAATTAAAATGACTTTCAAACAGCAATGCATCCACAACTAAAAATAAGACAACACCATTTTTCTTTGGTAGGTTAACATTACATCAGTAAGGAAATCTGACTTCTCTATTTCTAAACAAATATTTAATAAGAAGTTTCTCTCTCTCTCTCCTTGCCTTTTTTTCTTTTCAGGTCTTCTACTACACTCTGATGCAAGGTCTATACCCTTATGCAGGGTTCCACACCCTGATGCAGTATCCACACCCTTATGCAGGATTTTACCATTTCACAACCTTTAACTGATCCTCCTATTGCCTTCTTGTCCCTTCCCCCAATTGCCACTCTTTTTTCTTATCCATCCTGTACCTGATTCATTAAGCCTGGTATTCAAATAACCTCACAATTTTGTATCAATACATACCTCTCCCGCCTTCTGGGACATGACTCCCCTACCTAGGCCTTCCTTCCAGCCAGCGCTTTACCTTGTCTGCAAATATGCCCCGTGCGTTCTTTTAACTCACTACTCTAATCAAGAACCCAAAGATCCATATAACACTATGGCAGGCTGACTAATAGTCTCCCCCCGTCCCCCAAAGTACTCATGTCCTAACCCATGGAATTGTGAATTAGTGTGTTACCTACATGGACTTCTGCAGACATGATTAGGTTAAAGATCTTGAAATAGGGAGGTAGCCTAGATTATTCAGGAGGGCACAATAGAATCAGGAGCGGAGGATAAGAGAAAAGCAGGAGGAGCAGATTAGGAGTGGAAAATGTGACACTGAAAGCAAGAGGTGGAATGAGGTGTGAAAGGGGCTAAAGCCAAGGAATGCAGGGCCTCTAAGAGATGAAAAAGCAGACACAGCCTCCAGAACCCCAGAATGAGCCAGGCATTGACTTTAGCCTTGAAGACATTTCAGATTTCTGACCTCCAAAAGAGTAAGATAGTACATTTGTGTTTTTAAAGCCATTAAGTTTGTGGTAATTTGTTATAGAAACAATGGGAAATTACAATGACTAATTACTAAAAAAGGGTTTGAAACTGCCAGGTCTTCCCATGCTACCTACCTCCGTGGAACTATCAGCATCTGGAGAGTTTTGGAGAAGACAGACTTAGGGCAAAGGAAAACATGACCATACATAAGATAAAGAGAGCATCAATTCCTACTGACGATACACTGAGCAAGTGCAGGCCTCAGAGAACGTGGAGCTGGTGAAAGCTCTAAACAAGACTGCACCGTCAGCCTGACAAATACAGAGCAAAGCCGCTCCAGCAATGTGAAAGGAGAGCTTGGAAAGGGAACAGATACATCTACATGAAAGAAACTGTTCGAAGAATCACCAACTGCGAGGGTACACACAGGCACTCTGACCTGTAATAGAGGATATAAAGCTGAGCTCTCGCTCCTGCCCTGCGAATGAGGGAACTCTGGAGAACTGCTCTCTGCCACTGGACATTTCAAGGCTACTGAATTCAAGTTACACTCCAGTATTCCATATGACTCCCTCCCTTCGCTCCGGGAGACAGGGGACAGGCAGGCATCATGCAATACTAAAAACCATTAGTAAACAAAAACTGTTTATTTTCACATTTATAGTTCCTATTTGTCATCTGCAGTAACTTCCTCCCATCAGTAGGTGGTGGGTGTGGATTGGTTAGCACATGCTGAGCACTTACTGAAGCTGAAGTCTAGGTAGACTGAGGCAGAGAAGAGTGCTTCTGAGGCTCTGCCAGATGAGCAGATGAGTGAAATCAGAGGAACCATGGACTACCTTTACACCACCGCATAATCAGTTCTCTCTGAACTACCATGAAATGCTGTCTTTAAGGTAGGCATGCTCTATATCAGGAGCACCATAAATCCACCTTCTCAGTAAAGCTGAGAGGCACAAATTTCAGCAGTTTTTCTTCCTATTTGTGTATATCTTATTCCTTATTACTTAAAAGGGACTAGTCAACCAAAATAAAACTTTAAATACAACCTTTCCTTATTTCCCCCAGAAAATAACACAAATGATTTTGAAAATTTATCAGTTTTCAAGCCACACACATAAAACCCTTTATTTTCACAATACTTCTTTCTGAATGAATGGAAATAGATAATCCCTTGCTTTAAGAACCCTGAAGGAAAAGCTCTTTTGTCCTTATTTCACATCCTCAGCATGCCTCTCACCTGCTATTTTGATATTCAGATTGGCATCCAGAAGCAAATTCTCAGCTTTTAGATCACGATGAACTATGTTCCGACAGTGACAAAAAAAGACAGCGGCAACAATCTGCTTGAACTTCCGACGGGCCTCCTTCTCCGCCATTCTGCCATGGGCTACCAGGTGGTCTGGATGAAAAAGAAGAGAGTTAGTTCTCATATGGGCACTGGGATCATTCCGAAGGGCAGACGTAAGGAGGGGCAGGGGGAGCCCACCAAACAAATGAGCTGAAAGAGGTAAAATAAAAAACAGAAAGCAACCCACTTACAATTCTGGCTTGTATCTATAAAAAATCATTAGTAATCAGCACCCAAACTATTTTAATTAGAAATTTTGTTATATACATAAGCCTAAGAATACACATGCTTTACCACACACACACAGAGTTCTGAGAGACATATGGTATTTTTCAAGGATCATAGCACTTAACACCTTCCTTTTCTTATCTCCACTGCAGAAGTTTATACATACACAGCCAACGTATACTTGAAGATAAGTATCAGCAATATTTCCTGTGCTAAAGGATGAATCAAAAGCAGAGTTCAATGAACTTTAAACTAATATCTCTTCTGCTTTCTCAAAGTTTTACAAATGACATAAAAATATATTTATTTGGTGACTATATTCTGTAATGCATAATACGCCTGCATCTTTACTGTACTTAACAAATATTTTAAAAACTATATTATTAATTTTTACAGATAACATCAATAAAAAAGTGCATTTTATACCACTTTAAATGAAATAATTTCATTGGCTATGTTGCTAAGATATATGGCAAAAGAATTTATGTTATAAACTTTATAGTACTACTAGAGGCCCAGTGCATGAAATTCATGCATGGGGATAAGGGGATGTGTCTCTTAGCCCAGCCTGCACCATCTCCAATCTGGGACCCCACCAGGATTGGGCCTAACCAGGCAGTGAGACATCCCTCCCACAATCCAGGACTGCTGGCTCCCAACTACTCGACTGCCTGTCTTCCTGATTGCCCCTAATCACTTCTCCCTGCCAGCCTGATCACCCCCTAATTACTCCCCTGCCAGCCTGATTTATGCCTAACTGCTCCCCTGCCAGCCTGTTTGTCCCTAACTGCCCTCCCCTGCAGGTCTGATCACTCCTAACTGCCCTCCCCTGCTGTCCTGGTCACCCCTAACTGCTTTTCCCTACCAGGGTGGTCACCCTTAACTGCTCTCCCCTGCCAACCTGGTTGCTCTTAACTGCTCTCCCCTGCTGGCCTGGTTCCCTCCAACTGCCCTTGCCTGCAGACCTGGTTCTTTCCAACTGCCCTCCTCTGCAGGTTAGTTGCCCCCAAAACTGCCCTACCCTGCCAGCCATCTTGTGGTGGCTATCTTGTGTCCACATGGAGGTGACCATCTTTGGCCACATGGGGGTGGACATCTTGTGTATTGGAGTGATGGTCAATTTGCATATTGCCTCTTTATTATATAGGAAAAATCAGGTTATCTTCTATATTTAAAAATTAAATACTTATAAAACTTTAAATTCTTTTTCTAGTAGTGGCAATAGGTTTATATTAAAGCAATGACATACATATTCTTAACCCAGTTCTTCATGTATCCAGAAACATACACAGGTCATGACACCTGATGGGATCAGAAATATTAGCAATGATATAATTTGCTCAGTTTTAAATTTCTAATAGTTTATCAGCACTAATAGTTTTATCCAGCTGATCTAGCTGGAAAAAGGACACATTTGTCACCATAAGCATCTTGACCTACTAGAAAAGTGAAAAATTAAGCATTATAAGTAAAGATATTATTGTTTATCAGTAGTTATTTTAGTAATGCTACCCAAATCTTTCGGTGCTATTGCAGGAACCAATAGGACCAATCAGATATATATCTTTTCTTGATCACCAAGAGGAAGTTTGGGGTAAAATGTATGTACCAGTAATATAGCTAAGACAAAGAGTTTAGGACAAGAAATTGGAGAGAAGCATGAAGAAGGGGAGCTAAATAACAATCCATCTATATAGCAGATTTTCAAATAATTTAAATTCTGACCACAAAGACCATAACATTTTGGACCAAAAATATAGTAGTTTAAATAATATTACCTTACATATCATTTAAATTATTAAGAAAACCTCTTCAAAGGAATTATTATAATTATTATGAATGACCCACACAGAAGATTTTTGAAGCACTTCCCTCAAAAACAATCATTATTACGGCCAAGATTACCAAGTAAGTAAAGAAATGAGAATATACAAAGTTTTCAGCTTAGCAGCTAAGAGGACTAGAATGAAGATGTCTTTGGGAGTTAGAGTGCTGATAACTGAGCTCACACTCTGGTGTTTAGGCTTCTAGTGAGACCTGTCATATGAATTTTAAATATAAAAGTTGTTACCTAACTAGGGATAATAACATAAATCTGGACACCCATCTGATATACAGTACTGTGTTTTATTTCAAAAGACTATTCTCTAACAGTACCTGCTTTTCATTGACACCCCCCCCTATTTCTCTTAACCCAAGACCTAATTATTCTAATAATATGTTTTAGCTGCTAAACTTTGCCTAATTAAAGAGCTTTGAAGAGACAGCTATTCTTGAGAAACATAAAAATAAATCCTTATGAAGGTTTACCATCAGAAGCTCATTTGGCCAAGCCAACCATTAATTAAAATGCCCAAGAGACATTCGTCTGGCAGTAAATACTAATTAC
Source organism: Lasiurus borealis (assembly GCA_004026805.1). Taxonomy (NCBI): domain Eukaryota; kingdom Metazoa; phylum Chordata; class Mammalia; order Chiroptera; family Vespertilionidae; genus Lasiurus; species Lasiurus borealis. The sequence goes on along the minus strand of PVJN01029415.1, from coordinate 17,831 downwards.
CAGATACATCAAAGAGCTTCTTAAATAAAACAGAATGATTTAGTAATTTCCAAAATAAGTGATTTTCTTTTGTTAAAAAACACACAACCTCTTTATATTTTCTAAGTACTTTGTTTTCTTTTTTTTTTAAGTGCATTTTCTTAAAGAAAAAAAAAATTGGAAAGTTCTCAAAATTGTACACAGGCCAGGAGCTGGTGGAATGTTAGCCTAGTTTTATCTCTACAATGACACACTGCTTATCCTTGGGCAAATCATTTATACTGCCAATATCCCTACCTCTTGATCGACCAAATAGAAATACATTCTGTTACATGCTAGGAACAAAGAAAGAATAGTGTGTTTGGGTATAAACATGTATTGTGATTAAAATTTATCATATATGAATAACTTTAAAGACATTTAAAAACCTATTTTTAAAATCTTTATCATGAAAATATTAGATTTGTCCCCCCCTTTTCCCCCATTATCCCCTTCTAGCACGCTCCTGCCCCGCCCCAAACCCTCACAACACTATTGTCTGTGTCCATGCGTGATTGATATATGCATACAAGTTCTTTGATTGATCTCTTTCTACCTACCTAACCCACCCCTAACTTCCCTCTGAGATATGACAGTGTGTTCCATGCTCTTTTATAAAGGTCTGGGGCAAGACTATACAGAGAATATTTAAGAATTTGATTAAAAGATCACAATGTTCTTCAGGATTCTGTAGTGTTTGAAGGTGATTATTAGGTACATCATTTGTCACTGTAACATGACCCTGGTAAAAGTATTTGATAGCACAGTGGGTAAAGCAGCTTAAACTATGTAGTATTTTTCCTAAAGGTACCTACAGAATTCCTACACAAATATAAAGAAAACATACAAAACACTTTAAAGAAGTGTTAACTGCAAACATTAGATGTCTTTCTCTTAGCCATTGTATTTATGCCTGAGTTTTCTCCTCCTTGGGAGCACTGTGCTCTTTTCCCAATACAGGATCATCTTAACAGCTCAATATCATTCAGATTTTAGCCTCTGCATTTAGTTTTGTCCATCTTATTACCAAACCACCCCCATCTCTTGTCCCCTGAGTTGGCTTTTAACAGAAACTAAGGGCCTGCTGGTGTGCCAGGAAGCTAGCGGCCTGCGTGGTTTTCATTCCCTGCAGAAACTGCCTCTCAGCTGCCTGTGGACAAATGGCTGCTTATGTTCATGTGTGCTGTATATTCTTCCAATCAAATGGGCTATTTTACTTTTAGCAAAGAAACCCAGAGCAGAAGTCCAGACTGCAGTTAGCACAGTCACATCATTTGAATAAATACTGGGGTAATTTCAGAAAGGCAAATGAAACAAAATGGCTCCTGAGCCACGCAATATTTAAAGTATATTCTGAATCTTGTCAGGATAAACCCCAGCTGCAAGGAACTCTAAAGAGTTCTTCAGTTTCTAGGCAGCTCAATGAGCTAGCTCTCCTAACAATGGGCAGAGTGCTACCCACATCTTCAGTCCCAACACCCCACATGACCCTGGTTGGCTCCTATAGTCCCACACTCCTCCACCCCAGTCCAGAATCTTCAATTACATACACTCTGCTGAATAAACTCCCTCACAGTTAAGTTCTTTTTCACTATCAATTAACTACTTATTTAGTTGCCACTAAAAGTCTCAGGCAAATTTAAAGTTTTTCCTCTGTCACAACTTCAGTCCAATCATTTCATCCCATTTTCATCCCAGTGAATGAGATAACTTTCAGATAAAAGCAGAAAAAAAGCTCTCCTATGTTAAGCCCTTATCAAAAATAAGGAGTCTAAGTTCTCCTTCTCACTTTCCAATCGCCATAAACCACTGGGCACTAGATTTCTTTATTCATTTTTAATCTGCTCTTCCTCACAAAATGAAAAGAAGTCAGTGACACTAAAGGACTTCTATCTCATGAGGAATATTAGAAGTTTCAAAAGTATTAGCGCACCAGCACTTACAGAGTTTGCTTCAGAATTCACTGTTTGTTATTTTGTCCCAATCTGACTCAGGAAGAAAGAGCTTGTGGTACATTTAGATTCTAACCTTTCAAAGAGCAAAACTGCACACCAGGCAATCTTGACTTCCCAGCCCAGCTTCTGGCGTGTCAGAGGCCTGCAACTAATGGGGTAGTGATGGGGAGCCAACACAGCTTTAAGTCATTTTTCCACTATAAACAGACAGTGTCTCCATTTGTCTGCTGTATACAACTCATAACTGATCCAAAACACCAGCTTAAAATGAAAATACCCTGACAACTTTTCACCATGAAGAATTAACCTCATCTAGAAGAGAGAAAAGGCGACATGTGTGCTAAGCTTAGGTAGCTACCTGAAAATGTCTGCCAATTCCATCTAACCACAGCTAGTACTTCTCTGCTTTGCTACTCTGTTCTGTCATTTCTTCTTTCTACACCCATGGAGACAAATTTCTGTTTATCACACAAATGCTTTTTTTCCAAAGGGCCAGGGCAAGGCCAAGTAACTCAGGAGCAGATTAAAAACAGTCCTCTCACTTGTGTATCATGCTGCCCTGAGCCCCTGCAGGCCCCAAGCTGCCACTGACTAGAGGAAGAGGGTGTGTTATTTTATGTTCCTTGCCAAGAATCCAATGACCTCATGCCAGGCTTCTACCTACTGCTGCTTCTTATTTCTATATATTTTCTTCATTCTTCCAGGTATCCAGGTAAAAAAATCTTGGAGTCCTCATTTTCTTTCTCCCAAACCACACATCTTATTTTTCAGCAAATTTTATTAACTCTACCTTCAAAAGAGATCCAGATTTCCCCTATTCCTCATGTCTACCTCCACTCCACTACAGTGCCCCCAAGTCTAGTCCAAGAGCCATTATCTTCCTCCTGGATTATTGTAATGGCCTCCTAATATTAATAACTAGTATCCCTGTTTCTGCTCTTGGCTTCCTACAATCTACTCTCAAAACAATAGCCAAAACCCAATTTATGTGGTTCAGTTGGTTGAGTGCCATCCTGTGCACTGAAAGGTTATTCATTCAATTCCCAGTCAAGGGATATAACTGGGTTTCGGGTTCAAGCTCTGATGGGGCATTTATGGAGGGCAACCAATCGATGTTTCTCATATCTATGGTGTGTTTTTTTTTCTTTCTCTCTCTCCCTTCCACTCTCTAAGCATGTCCTCAAGTGAGGATTTAAATAAAAATACCCCGAAAACAAAAACCAGAGATGGATCTACGATGGCGATAGAATAGGTGGAAGTTACACTCACCTCCTCCCAGCACCAAACTGGAATTACAACTAAATTATAGAGTAATCATCCTGAATAATCAACTGAAGACTAGCTGGAGAGAAGCCATATAACCAAACACTTACAGAAGGAGCCATGTTGAGACTGGAAGGAATGCAGAGGTAGAAGAGGGCTGGCCGGGCTGTCATACACTACAGCTGAAGTTCTGGAGGAATATCTCAGCTGCAGTACTTTCCCCCCGAGAAATGTGGGGTCTAAATCCCAAGCTGGGCTCCCCAGCTGAGATCCCCAGAACCAAGAAAGATGACCACATATCATCCAGCTATGCAAAGCAGTGGGGTCTCTGTCCACTAGGGATAGACATCTAGAAGACTAGAGATGCAGACACCTTCTTAAAGGGCTAATGTACAAAATTTTATTCGCAGTCACTCACCCTAAGTTTCAGTGAAGGGAGAGCAGAGTGGACGAGAGCAACATGAGGAAAATCTGGGGTGGATGCTCTGGGGAGAGAGCTAAAGATTTAACCACCAGCATCCCTGTGCTGAGTCATTCCCCCATACTGCAGAAACCATCATTCTCTGGCAAGCTATTATCCTCTCAGAGACATCAGCATGTGGGGAAATAATTTCCCTGCTGAGGAGTATAGTCAGAAGCTCTTCAGTGACTATGCCTAACAGGCAGCCTGCATGCAGACAGAGGTGCTTTGAGATATTTGCTGACCTGCCCCCAGACCCAGTGCTGGTAAAACGTCTTGGCACACAGATTGGTCTTCTTCTCACACACTCAGGCACAGCAGTGGGAGCCACAGCTGTGGATCATGGATAGCTCCAAACATATTGCCCAGGGATAGTCACAGGCAGCATCTGACATTAACCTGCACAAGAATCCCTCTAAACTCTGAGTCTAAAGAGACCCAGAACCAATATAGCCAGTGGCCAGATTCAGACAACAGAACAGGACCCAATAAGCTGCACAAGCAGTACATCTATCGGAAGAGCTCAGCAGGCACTATAACCTGCTAAAGTGAATTATGCTTCATGTGATCAACACCTGTACAGAAGCTTGAATGCTGTGTTGGGGGCTGCGCCATACAGTAAGCCAGCCTGAGGGTCAATTCCATGCAGGAATGGGCCAACAGCAATCAAGACACAAATATGATAGAAAGGCCCACATAATGCCCACAGGGAAATCCTTAGGGCACCCAGCTGAGGTGATCAGGGACACAACTCTAGGTCCCACAGGACACATAATATATAAGGCCACCCAACCTAGACTAGGAGTCATAGAACTACCTCATACACAGAAACATACATGAAGAGGCCATCAAAATGGGAGATAAACAGACTCCAAATGAAAGAACAAAAGCATTCTCCAAGGAAGAGCTAAATGAAATGGAGGCAAGCAATTTATCAGATATAGGGTTCAAAGTCATGATTATAAGGATGCTAACATCATGAAAAAGGACATAGAAGCCATAAAAATGGACTAGTCAGAAATGAAGAAAGCAATGTCTGAAATAAATAATACACTAGAAGGAATAAACAGTAGGTCAAATGAAGCAAAGAATCAAATCAGCAAATTGTAACACAAGGTAGAAAAAAACACCCAATTAGAGCAGCAAAAAGAAAAAAAAAATTAAATGACAGTTTAAGGAACCTTTGGGATAACATGAAACTTCTGCATCCAGGGGTACCTGAAGGAGAAGAAAGAGAGCAAAGGATGGAGAACTTATTTGAAGAAATAATTACCAAAAATTTCCCTAACTGGTAAAGGAAAATGACACAAAAGTTCAGGAAGCACAAAGTCCCAAAAAAGATAGACTCAAAAAGGCCCACATCAAGACACATAATATTTAAAATGGCAGGGGTTAAAGACAAAGAGAGAATTTTAAAGTTGTAAGAGAAAGGCAGTTATTTATGAGGGAGCTCCCATAAGATTGTCAGCTGATTTCTCAACAAACATTTCAGGACAGAAGGTACTGGCATGAAATATTCAGTGATGAAAAGCAAGGACCTACAACCAAAGTCACTTTACCCAGGAAGAGTATCATTTAAAACTAAAGGGGAAATAAAAAGCTTCCCAGCCAAGAAAAAGGTAAAGGAAATGTTACCACCAAAACAATATCAAAAGAAATGCTAAAGGGCAAAGAAGAAGGAGAAAGAAGGAAGGAGGAAGAATAGAAGGAGAATGAAAAAAAGAACAAGAAGAAGAAGAACAAGAACTACCACCACCACCAATAAATAATCAATGTAAATGGCTTAAATGCTCCAACCAAAAGGCATAAGGAAGCTAGATGGATAAGGAAACAACACCCATAAAAATGCTATCTTTAAGAGATCGAACACAGAATAAAAGATACACACCGCCTGTAAGTAAAGGGATAAAAAAAATATTTCATGCAAATGAAAGGAAAATAGAACTAGAGTAACAATACTTAACATTTGACAGAATAGAGTTTAAAACAAAGGCTTATAGTAACAGACAAGACCCACTACATAATGATAAAGGAAGCAATCCAGCAGGAGAATACAACCTTTGTAAACAATATGCACCCAACACAGAAGCACCTAAATATGTAAAGAAAATCTTGATGGATACAAAGAGACAGATTGCCAGTAATATAGTCATAATAGGGGTTTTTAACACCCATTCACAACAAGTGCTGACGAGGATGTGCAGAAGGTAGAACTCTCATGCACTTTTGGTGGGATTGAAGACCGATGCAGTCACTGTAGAAAGCAGTATGGAGTTACCTCAGAAATGTTTCAGTAGTTAGTGCATCGGCCTAAGCAATAACTGGTATGGGTTCAATCCGAGAGCATGTACCTTGGTTGTGGATTTGCTTCCCAGGCATGCAGGAGGCAAATAACTGATGTGTCTCTTTCACATTGATATTTTTCTTTCTCTCCCTCCCTCCCTTCCTTCACTCATCCCTTCTTCCTTCTTCTCTCTCTGAAAATGCAATGGCAAAAATATCCTCAGGTGAGGATTACAAAAAAATAAATAAGAGTGGAACTGCCTTATGACTCAGCAATTTCACTTCTGGTAATATATCCAAAAACTCTAATTCGAAAGAATCTATGTACTCCTATGTTCATTGCAGTGTTATTTACAACTAGAGGCCCGGTGCATCAAATTCATGCCGGGGGTGGGGGTCCCATTAGCCCAGCCTGCACCCTCTCCAATTTGGAACCCTCGGGGCAGTTGGACATCCCTCTCACAATCTGAGAAAATTGGCTCCTAACTGCTCACCTGCCTGTCTGCCTAGTCACCCCCAAATGCCCCCTTCTCCCGGCCTGGTTGCCCCTCACTGCCCCGCCCTGCCAGCATGGTCATTCCTACCTGCCTCCCCTGACAGCCTGGTCACCTCACGCAGCCTGCAGCTCAGTCACTGGTTGGCCCTCACTAACCCCCTGCCAGCGTGGTTGCCCCATGCAGCCTGCTGCTCAGTCGTTTGGTCAGCCTTCACTAACCTCCCTTACCTGCATAGTTGCCCCACACAACCTGTTCAGTTGTCCATTCAGTTGTTTCGGTTGTGATAGTCGCTTAGGTTTTATATATATATATAAAATTTGGAAAGCAGCCCAAGTGTCCATCAGTAGATGAGTGGTACATTTACACAATAGAATACTACTCAGCTATAAAAACAGAAGAAAATTTTACCTGTTGTGACAATATAGATGGATCTGGAGAACATTATGCTAAGTGAAATAAGCCAGTCAAGAGAAAGACAAGTATTATATAATTTCACTTATATGCGGAATTTAGTGAACAAAATGGGAGTGAATCCAAGATGGCAGCATAGGTAAATATCTACACTACTGCCTCGCACAACAATTTCAAAACTACAACTAAAAGACAGAGCAGACAGCATCCAGAACCACAAGAAAGCTTGCTGAGTGGAAATTCTACAACTAGAAGGAAAGAGAGGGACTCAAAGAGTCCCAGAGGAGCTGCAAAAGCTGAGGTATGGAGACATGTGTGTGGAAAGAGTGGGTGCCAAAGTACCTGGCTGGCTTTCTCCAGCAGGCGGGAGACGGAGACTCCCAACTGCATTGAACCCCTTATCTTATGGCACTGAACCCAGGTCCAGCAGAGACTGTGAAAAGGGAGAAGTGCACGAAAATTTAGGGGAGTCGTGAAAGGGATGAAGTCTGGTGGCGTGCACAGCACTGCGAGCAGAAGACTGACTGCTAATTGTGCCACTGGCTTTCACAAGCGGGCAGGAGACAGAGCCTCCCAACTGCGCCACTTCTAACTCCACTAAACCCTAGTTTCGGGCAAAACCCTGGGGACCCAGACTCATATGGTCCTGGAGTGCAGAGGAGCCGAAAAGGCAGCAGTCTAGAGGCACTGCGCGTGCAAATAGGACCCACTCCAGCAATTATCCAGAGTCACATGAGACCCAAGGACTGTAAAAGGCAGGGCCAACTAGAAGGCAAGGTGGTGCAGTAAGCCCTGAGACTCCACCCATCCCAAGCTCAACAGAGAGGCTTTTGCAGTTTTGCAAGTCTGGTATCATAAGGCTGAATCCAACACAGAAGTTCTCCCAGCATAGTGAAAATGCAGAGACAAAGGAAGAGATCACAAACAAAAGAAATGGAGGAAAACAAACCACTGGATATAGAGTTCAAAAATACACTTATAAGGTTTTTCAAGAATATCGTAGAAAAGTTGGATAAATTTAGCGAGACCCAAGAGGAGATGAAAAAGGACCAACTAGAGATGAAAAAGGACCAACTAGAAATTAAACATACACTGACTGAAATAAAAAATATTATACAGAGTCCCAACAGCAGACTAGAGAAAGGCAAGAATCAAGTCAAAAATTTGAAATATAAAGAAGCAGAAAACACTCAACTGGAAAAGCAAGAAGAGAAAAGAATCCAAAACTGTGAAGATAATGTAAGGAGCCTCTGGGACAGCTTCAAGTGTACCAACATCAGAACTGTGTGGGTGCCAGAAGGGAGAGAACAAGATACTGAAAACCTATGTGAAGAAATAATGACTGAAAACTTCCCACATCTGGTGAAAGAAATAGACTTACAAGTCCAGGAAGTACACAGAACCCCATATGAAAGGAATCCAAAGAGGACTACACCAAGACACATCATAATTAAAATACCAAGAGCAAAAGACAAAGAGAGAATATTAAAAGCAGCAAGAGAAAAACAGTTGATTATCTACAAGGGAGTATCCATACGACTGTCAGCTGATTTCTCAACAGAAACTATGCAGGCCAGATGGGAGTGGCAAGAAATATTCAACATGATGAATAGCAAGAACCTACAACCAAGAATACTCTATCCAGCAAAGCTATCATTCAGAATTGAAGGGCAGATAAAGAGCTTCACAGATAAGAAAAAACTAAAGGAGTTCTTCTTCCTCTTTAAGGAGAGGAAGAAGAAAAAGGTAAAAGATAAAAAATTATGAACAACAAATACATATCTATCAAGTGAATCTAAAAATTAAGTGAATTAAAAATCTGATGAACAGAATAAACTGGTGAACATAATAGAATCAAGAACACAGAAAGGGAGTGGACTGATAATTCTCAGGGGATAGGGGTGCGGGGGGTGCAGGGAGAGTCTGGACAAAAATCATACACCTATGGATGAGGTCAATGCGGGGGAGGTAAGGGTAGAGAGAGGGGTGGAAGCCGGTGGAGGGGAGCTATGGAGGCATAAAAAGATAAACAAATGTAATAATCTGAATAATAAAGATTTAATTCAAAAAAATAATGAACAAAATGAAATAATAAGCAAAATAGAGACAGACTCTTAGAGAACAGGCTAACAGCTCTCGGGAAGGTGAGGGAAAAGCAGAAGTGTGTGAATGCAATGAGGAAAAAGCAAGCAAGCATTCATGGACATGGATAATAGTGTAGAGACTGTAGTGGGGGAAGTGGAGGAGTGGAGGTGGAAGAGGGTATGGGAAGGACAAATGATGATGGAAAGAAAAAACAAACAAAAAAATAATGTTTGGTTTTACACACCAGTGATTTGTTTTCTATTTTTTTAAAAAAGTGCATTTATATAGATACAAAAAGTAAACATTTTTTTTAAAAATACAAAATACTTAGGAATAGAACTGACATAATAGGTCTAAATGCAATCTGAATCAAAACATCTTCAGACTTTTTGGGTCGGGGGGCTATAAACTGACAAATGATTCTAAACTTCAGATGAGAATGCAGAGGACATAGCCAAAAGAACTTGGAAAAGGCAAAACTAGAGGACTAAGGCTACCTAACTTCAAGATAGTTTAAAGCTTAGTAATCAAAACAGTGTGGTGTTCATGTGGCTCTGTGTGTCCTCTCTTTTAGAATTGTTCAGTGTCCCTGTATTCTTGTACTCTCTATATCTATGTCTGTATCTCTTTGTGCCTAATGTAAAAAATGTTTTGAGTTTACATTAAATTACAAAACTACTTCAAGGAGAATATGTATTTCTAAAATATTCAATACTTTTTCCATGGAAACTGGATGTTTTGTGACTTTTATTCATAATAAAAGTTTGTCTTTTTGGTGCTATTTTAAGTGAGAGTCTTCCTTATACTTCTCTAAGATTGCTGTTTGCATATAGAAAGACTATTGGCTTTTTATATTTGGATTAACTCATGTTAAAGAAGTCTCACATTGTTGCAACAGATTTTCAATGGATTCCCTTAAGTTTTCCAGGTCAGAAATCACATCACCTGTGAATTATAATCATTTATGTAACATATTTATAAAAACAACACCAATAGCAAGAGTAATAATTATTTTTTAATATATTTTATTGATTTTTTTTACAGAGAGGAAGGGCGAGGGACAGAAAGTCAGAAACATCGATGAGAGAGAGACATCGATCAACCGCCTCCCGCACGCACCACACTAGAGACGTGCCCACAACCAAGGCACATGCCCCCGACCAGAATCGAACCCGGGACCCTTCAGTCCACAGACCGATGCTCTATCCACTGAGCCAAACCAGTTCCGGCAATAATTATTCTTTTAAAAAACTTTTATTTAAAAATAATTACAGATTCACAGGAAGTTGCAAAGGTAGTAAAGAGAGATCCCATGTGAGTACACTTTTCCCCAATGTTTAAATCTTACATAATTATCAAACAATATCAAAACCCAGAATGTTACAGGGGTACAATGTGTGAATACTTGTATTTAATTTTATCTCATGGAAATATCTGTGCACCTACCACTGCAATCAGATACAGAATTATTTGGAGTACCCATTACTGAGTATTCCTGCAAGTATCCTAATATATAAAAAATAAAAACCCTGGGTCCGTCACAGGACGATTGGAGGCTGGAACTAATGCCCAGGCTGCACAAGCAGCAGGATCTGGTGGGTAGGGACTTGTGGCAGCAGAGACAGAGAAAGGGGAGATGGGGCTAGCACTCACACTCACTCACAATCACACACATGCACAGACACACACAGCGTCCAGCAGCTCACACCCTTTTCTCTCTTTTTTTCTCTCTCTCCCAGCTCACTCTTGGAGCCTCTCTCAGAATGAGGAAACAAAACAGACTGGGCCTAAAGAGACCTGGATGGAAGGGAGGGTAGGCAGAGGGTGGAGCAGTTCCCACTGGCCCCCGCCTCCTCCCAGCTGGGAAAGGAAGAAAGAGACAGGAGACAGGGGGACCTGGAGAATTGCTGAGAAAAACAAAGAGGGACAGAGACTAGGTGAGATCAGGCCAGCAGGGGAGGGCAGTTGGGGGCAACCAGGCCAGCAGGGGAGAGAAGTTGGGGTCGAGATTAGGTTGGCAGTGGATGGCAGTTAGGGGTGATCAGGCAAGCAGGCAGAGAGGTTAGGGGCAATCAGGTGAGCAGTTAGGAGCCAGCGGTCCCAGATTGCAAGGGATGTCTGACTGGAGAGGATGCAGGCTGGGCTGAGGGACACGCACCCGGGGCACAAATTTTGTGTACTGGGCCACTAGTATACAGTGGTACCTCGAGATACGAGTGCCCTAACACGAGATTTTTGAGATACGAGCTGTGGAGTGAGCGATTTTTGCTTTGAAATACAAGCAACAGTTGAGATACGAGTAATTGCGAGGACAGGCCGGCTGCACACGACCCACCAGTTTACCGCGACTCGAGCGTCTCATAGTTTCCCATGCCTCAAGGTTACGTAACGAACTAAACTCGTATCTCAAGGTACCACTATATATATATAAAAAAAGCACACTATATTTTCTTGTCTATTCCAAAAAAAATAAACTTTTTCCTTAAAAGGTTTGCAAAAACACAATTTCTTTGTAAAATACTTACAGTCACAAAATATGCTTTAGTTCTGACTTCTCCAATGCAGTGAAAATGTTTCTCATGCTACACCTATATGCTAGTAGCAAAAGTGAGCTAGCTAACTTTGTAATACAGAGGATCTTTTCTGAATCCTACCATAATCAACTGGTTCCAATCAAGCTCATTTGCTTTAAAAAAATGTATTTTTATTGATTGCAGAAAGGAAGAGGGAAAGATAGAAACATCAATGATGAGAGAACATCACTGATCAGCTGCCTCCTACATGTCCCACACTGAGGATTGAGGCTGCAACTCTGACATGTGCCTTGACCGGAAATTAAACCCAGGACCCTTCAGTCCACAGGCTGATGCTTTATTCATTGAGCCAAACCAGCTAGGGCTCAAGCTCATTCTTTACAATCCAGCTCAAAAGTAATTTCTCTGAAATGTTCCTCATTCACCTACTCTAAAAGAACTGCTCCATAACTTATGTCGAATGGCATTTTGTCTACGTACCCTACATCATCAGTGAACAATTGTACTACTATAATTTCTTAAAATATGTGCCTTCCCTTGTAGACCAGGAATTCTTTTTCTTTTTTAAATATGTTTTTAATGATTTCAGAGAGAAAAGGAGAAGGAGAGAGAGATAGAAACCATCCATGAGAGAGAATCATTGAGTGGCTGCCTCTTGCAACTTGTGCATGTGCCCTTCACCGAAATCCAATCTGAGACCTTACAATCTGCAGGCTGATGCTCAATCCACTGAGCCCAACTGGCTAAGGTTTTGTTTTCTTTTGCTTAATTGAATTTATTGGGGTGACACTGGTTAATAAAATTACATAGGTTGGAAATAATTTTTTTAAAATATATTTTTATTGATTTTTTACAAAAAGGAAGGAAGAGAGACAGAAAGCCAGAAACATCGATGAGAGACATCGATCAGCCGCCTCTGCACACCCCACTGTGGAGATGTGCCCGCAAGCAAGGTACATGCCCCCAACCGAAATCGAACCTGGGACCTTTCAGTCCGCAAGCCAACACTCTGTCCACTGAGCCAAACCGGTCTCGGCTGGAAATAATTTTTTTAATATATTTTATTGATTTTTTACAGAGAGGGAGAGCAATAGAATTAGAAACATCGATCAGCTGCCTCCTGCACATCCCTTACTGGGGATATGCCTGCAACCAAGGTACATGCCCTTGACTGGAACTGAACCTGGGACCTATAATCTGGTCAAGGGCACATACTTTGACATTCTATCCACTGAGCCAAACTGGTTTCGGGTGGAAATAATTTTTAAAATAACAATGAAACACAGGCCCTGACTGGTTTGGCTTGGTAGATAGAGCATTGGCCTGAGGACTAAAGGGTCACAGGTTCAATTCTAGTCAAGGGCAAGTACTTTGGTTTCAGGCACATTCCCAGTAGAGGGTGTGCAGGAGGCAGCTGATCGATGTTTCTCTCTCATCCATGTTTCTAACTCTCTATCCCTCTCCCTTCCTCTCTGTAAAAAAACAACAATAAAATATATTTTAAAATAAATAAATAAACAAAACACAGTATTTTTCCTATGCATCCTTAGTGGGATATAGCCTAAGGACAAAAAGCATCAGCAGTCTCCTAAATATCTGTAAGCTTTGAACCAATCTCGCCATGACTCTTCATATCAAGTATGTAATTATGTTAACGTCATTTGGAACCAGTTTTCAACTAGAGAAAAGTAGATTTATAGTTGTGAGCATGTGAAATAAATTTATTCTTTGTTATTACTCTCACAAACAACTGTAAACCTACTTTTGCCCCACTCTATACATCATATTTGAGAAGATAAGTAAAAGCACTGAATCTTAAATTTCAATTGGAACATTAGTACAAACTCATCTTTTACTTTTCTCTCTCCATAAGAATATGTATTTCTTATCTCTGTGTCCTAAAAAGGCCTCTAAGCAACAACAATGCAGTAACATCAAAAGAATAATGACTCAGTGGACTGAAACACATCAAAAGCATTAAAATTCTTAATTTCATAATGATATTCTATCTAATAAAGAGAGAATATGCTAATTGACCCTCATGCCATTGCAAAGATGGTGGTGCCCACAGCTAATAAGGAGGGAATATGCTAATTGACTACCCGGCTCTCAAAGATGGTGGTACCCACAGCCACAAGATGGTGGTGCCCAGCCCCCTCAGCGCCATTGGGTGGCAGGTGCGTGGAAAGCAGGCCTAGTTGTTCAATGCACCTGTCTCTGAATTCCCCCAGTCCTCTCAGCCCCCCAGCCGCCTAAAGCCGGCCTGAGGCACAGGCAAGCCTCAGATGGTGGCTGCCCAGCTGCCCAGGACTGCCCAAGGCTCAGGTAACCAGGGCCAGCCAAGACTTGCGCTGCCAGCAGTGGTAGCAGCGGAGGTGTGATAGGTGTTGACATGCCCTGATCACCAGGTTGCCTCCCACCCCTGAGGATTCCCAGACTGTGAGAGGGGGAAGGCCAGGCTGAGGGACCCCGCAGTCCAGTGCATGAATTTTCATGCACCAGGCCTCTAGTTATAAAATAAACAAAATTAACCTCAGAAGTCACCACTGGAGATCGATGGGCGTGAATTTATTATTCTGAAATTTAATAAATGAAGGAAAATAATCAAGCATTTATTTTGCTTTTACTATAGTTTTTGAACAGCTTATAGGCAAAGTTCTTTATAGAAGAATCATAATAAATGCAGAAAAATAAGAGAATTAGCCCTAACTGGTTTGACTCAGTGGATAGAGTATTGGCCTCTAGACTGAAGGGTCCCAGGTTGGAATCTGGGCAAGGGCACATACCCAGATTGAGGGCTCCATCCCCAGTAGGGGAATGTACAGGAAACAGCCGATCAATGATTCTCTCTCATCACTGATGTTTCTCTCTCTGTGTCCTTCCCCTTTCCTTTCTGAAATCAATAAAAATATTTTTTTAATGAGAGAATCAGATAACCACTATTTTGCAACTGCTAATGAAATAATGTATATAGGCAACTAAGTAATCTGAGTGGCTAAAACATTGGGTCAAGGGTTGATAGAAAACTTTATTAAGAACTTTATAAAGCTACAAGTGGAGAAATCAGGTATTATATAACAGTTTAAAAACTGTGAAGTATTCCTGCCTCCACCCTGCCCAAAGTAATGGGTATTTAACCTAACCACTGTAACAAAGTAATAGTGAGTTAGAGAAATATGTTTAAGAGAAACACAATAAGGATCTAAATCTAGAATTGAGGAATTTGTAAGATGACCCAGTTTCTTAAATAAATGGCATAGGAAAAAGGTGTGTTTGCAGAAGAAAAGGGTTGTTGCAAATTATAAAAAATTTAAGCCACTTATCAACTCAACAGAAGAATGTGCTTTGTTGCATCATGATTTAAACAAACTATAAAAATATGTTTTTAGACAATTAGAGAAAGGTAAACATGTCCTGTCTTTTAGTTAAAAAAAAAAATTGTAGAATATAAGAATGGTATTATCGACTTTAATTTTATTTATAATATAGTAACAAATACTGGATTTACTCTCCCACTTTAACTATAAAAGTTAGAGTTTGAAAACACTGGACAATACCCAAAAAAGGGCTATGATTCTTCAGAAAAAGAAAGCACAAGAGGTGAGCACCATATTCACCCAATCACAACCTAGGGAAACAGCCCTAGCAAAAAGAAGTAGGTCAGGGTGGTGGAAACAGATCAGAGTTAGGGGTTACAAAGGAAGCTAAACTTTGGTTGGGAAGATAGCAGAGAAAGGAAGAAATAGAGAAGAAACATCAAAATTTGGCACAGAAATTCCACTTAAGTCCTTGGCTAACTCCCACACTGAAAATGTACAAAGCAAGACTATGAGAGGCTTAGCAGAAAAGATTTCTGGGAAGATGAAAGCTAAAAAGAAATTTTTAGAAGTTACACAGTGCTCATGAGATGCGGAAGTTCAGATTCAGCTTACAAGAAAAGACCTGGGTGAATAGCATAGACACGCAGTTGACACTCCAGAAGACAAGACACTAGGAGTGAGGGCTGTGCCATTGAAGTAAGGGAAAAACTAAAACAAAACCACCCTAACAAAGCCTAAAGTCAAGTCTCAATATGATCAAGTTGATCCAGAATAATCCTAACACTACAGAATATAGCATAATGCAGAGTTTCTACAACATGTTACTCTTAATATCCAACATACCAGGAAAAATTACTAGGCATGGGAAGAAATAGGAAAAATGATCATAATCTAGAGATTAAAGTCAACAGAAGCAAAACCAGAGATGACTGAGATATTAGAGTTAGAAAGCATGGTCTATTAAATGACTGATATTAATATATTAAAGAAAACACAGTAAGAAATCTACAAAAAGCATGAAAAAATAGAATATGCCAAAGGAATATCAGAATCCCTAAAATATATATGATCTATAAATGTGTATTCTAAAATGGCAAAATACCTGACATTGAAAATTTATTGGACAGGTTTAGCATCTGAAAAAGCAATAGACAGGACTAATGACCTTGAGATAGGTATTATGGTTAAATTTTTAACTCCTTATTTATAAGAGAAAATTTTAAATATGTATAAATGAAATGATATGACTTCCTGAATTTACTTTATTATATTTTATTGAATTTATCAGGGAGACTTTGGTTAATAAAATCATATAGTTGATTTTTTTTTAAATACTTTAAAAAAAGGAAAATTGGGGAAAGGATTAAAAAAAAAAAAACAGTCCTATGTTGGTAATTGCTAAAAGTGGGTGATGAATGCCATCGGAATTCATTAAGCTATTATCTTTCCTCTTATATTTATTTGAAAATGCCCATGATAACAGTTTTTTTTTAATATATTTTATTGTTGTTTTACAGAGAGGAAAGAAGAGGAATAGAGAGTTAAAAACATCGATGAGAGAGAAATACCGATCAGCTGCCTCTTGCACACCCCACACTGGGGACATGCCCACAACCAGGGTACATGCCCTTAACAGGAATGGAACCTGAGACCCTTCAGTCCGCAGGCCGACTTTCTATCCACTGAGCCAAACCGGTTAGGGCTGATAACAGTTTTTAAAAATGTTATCTATCATTTGCACACTTACATTCATCACAGCATTATGTGCACAAACCAAAATGTGCAAACAAGCCGCATGCCCATCTACGGATGAATGGATAAATAAAATGTGGCAAAGACATAAAATGAAATATTATTGTCTTAAATGAGAATAAAGTGAAATCATCAAACTGTATTATTTTAAGTGCTAAGCACAGGTGGCTTCCTCATATATCTTGAGCAAATTGAAAATATGAATGCTAAACTCATGCCAGACATTAAGAAAATAAAACAAAACAATGAAGAATAATGAATGAGAAGTTATTTGGGGAAGGAGTTCAGTGATATTTGCCTGTTAGTAAAGCCTTAGAAAATAGCTAGTTTTTAAAGCCAAAGGGGCTAAATAATTTAGTGGAAAAATAGTATTTTAGTTTATAAGATATGTAAGATGTTGAGAGAATGAAATAAGAAAAAATGTTATTTAAAAAAAATAACAGAGGAGCCAAGATGGCGGCATAGGTAAACACCTACACTGCTGCCCTGCACAACAATTTCAAAACTACAATTAAAAGACAGAACGGACATCATCCAGAACCACAGGAAAGCTGGCTGAGTGGAAGTTCTACAGCTAGAAGGAAAGAGAGGGGCTCACGGATACCCAGAGGAACTGCAAAAAGCTGAGGTACGGAGACGCGCGCGCTGAGAGAGCGGGTGCCCGAGTACCTGGCTGGCTTTCTCTGACGGGAGGGAAACGGAGACTCCCAACAGCATTGAACCCCTTATCCTACGACACTAAACCCCAGACCCAGCCGAAACTCATACGGGGGGAGTTTGGACTGTGAAAAGGGAGAAGTGCACAGAAACTTAGGGGAGTCGCCGCGGCGCGTACGCGCACACACAGGGCGCCGGCGCCACACCGAGGACAGATTGCTGATTCTGCCGCTGGCTTTTGCGACTGGGCGGGAGACAGACCCTCCCAACTGCGCCACTTCTGAGTCCACTGAGCCCCTGTTTCGGGCGAAACCCTGGAGACCTAGACTTGTGTGGTCCTGGTGCGCAGGGGAGCAGGGGAGCTGGAAAGGCAGCGGTCTGGAGGCACTGCGGGCGAGCGTGCACAAGGACCGCTCCAGCCATTACCCAGTCACGTGAGACTCGGGGGCCGTGGAGGGCGGGGCCGACTGGAAGGCAAGGCGGTCCCTTAAGCCCTGAGACTCCACCCATCCCAAGCTCAACAGAGGCTTCTGTGGTCTTGCAAGTAAAAAAGTTTCCCCGACTTAGTGAAAATGCCAAAACAAGGGAAGGGACCA